>SJYX01006382.1:50929-73898 GCA_006410675.1 Oreotragus oreotragus
GGACCTTTGTTGGCAAAGTAATGTCTCTGCTTTTCAATATGCTATCTAGGTTGGTCATAACTTTTCTTCCAAGGAGTTAGCTTCTTTTAATTTCAGGGCTGCAGTCACCATCTGTAGTGATTTTGGAGCCCAAGAAAATAAAGTCTGACACTGTTTCCACTGTTTCCCCATGTACCTCCCATGAAGTGATGGGACCAGATGCCATGATCTTCATTTTCTGAATGTTGAGCTTTAAGCCAACTTTTTCACTCTCCACTTTCACTTTCATCAAGAGGCTTTTTAGTTCCTCTTCACTTTCTGCCATAAGGGTGGTATCATCTGCATATCTGAGGTTATTGATATATCTCCCGGCAATCTTGATTCCAGCTTGTGTTTCTTCCAGTCCAGCATTTCTCATGATGTACTCTGTATATAAGTTAAATAAGCAGGGTGATAATATACAGCCTTGAAGTACTCCTTTTCCTATTTGGAACCAGTCTGTTGTTCCATGTCCAGTTCTAACTGTTGCTTCCTGACCTGAATACAGATTTCTCAAGAGGCAGGTCAGGTGGTCTGGTATTCCCATCTCTTTCAGAATTTTCCACAGTTTATTGTGATCCACACAGTCAAGGCTTTGGCATAGTCAATAAAGCAGAAATAGATGTTTTTCTGGAATTCTCTTGCTTTTTCAATGATCCAGCAGATTTTGGCAATTTGATCTCTGGTTCCTCTGCCTTTTCTAAAACCAGCCTGAGCATCAGGAAGTTCACGGTTCACGTATTGTTGAAGCCTGGCTTGGAGAATTTTGAGCATTACTCTACTAGCATGTGAGATGAGTGCAGTTGTGCGGTAGTTTGAGCATTCTTTGGCACTGCCTTTCTTTGGAATTGGAATGAAAACTGACCTTTTCCAGTCATGTGGCCACTTCTGAGTTTTCCAAATTTGCTGGCATATTGAGTGCAGCACTTTCACTGTTATATTAGAATAATATTAAATGTTATTTTAAACAAATGCATGTTTTAAGTGCTAATGGAAAGGTAAATGAAAAACACTTTTTAAATGTGTGCAGTAAGTTTACTTTTTCTGAAAGAATCATCAACTAAATAAAATGCCTATAGTGGAAGTGAATGATAAGCAAGCTGGTTTGGTCAGACATTATACAAACTTTTGGTATATCAGAGAATGCTTTGTGAAATTCTCTTGTCTAATTTTAATTTACATTCCATGGTGATAATGTGGTAAATGTAGTGTTATTAAAGTAAGTGAACACTTCCAAAACAATTATTTTTAAAAAGTCTGTTTATTCTCTCTGAAGAATTCTTATTTTCTCTCAGCTTTTATTCCCAGTCAAAAAATATTTCTTTTCTCCTAGTACATGGAACATATCTCTTACATGGCAGTTTTTAATCTCTTGTTTCAGGAATAAAAGGAGATTTGAATGTTCACTCTTCTTGCATCTACTGTTTTTAGTGCCTTTAGCTCAAAATAATTCTTATGCCAAAATGACATATTTTGAGGTGGGATATTCTTCTACCCTTCAATGTCATACAATATAGTAAACTTTGGTTTATTGAATATGATAATCTGAGACCAGCTCAATGTCTTACTCTCTAAATTAGTTGGATAAAATAGAGACACCTTAACACATAGGTCTGTTTATACCACTGTAATAAAATCAAAGAATTATTTTACTAAAGCCTTTTTCCCCTGGAAGATAATGAAAACTTGTAGCCATTTTTTTCCAAACAAACCTCTCTACACATCATTTACTTTCTCAGATGCAAAGTTGACATCACTATTAAACATCGGTACAGTGGAGCAATATGCTTTAAATTACTTACACACTTTTAGAAGCTTGGATCATCATTCCTAGTAGCTGTCTGCACAGTAACCAGCTATCATGTGTAGGCAGACAGCCTAGTTACAATTAATGAGTTTGATCCTTCCAGCAATTGCTTCAGACATTATATCTCATTCTTAAGAGAGTCTCTATAAAATACCATGTTCCTGAAGTTCAGAAACATTTGAAAATTCTTTATGGAGCACTAGTAAATCCTTTCTTTAAAAAAAAAGTGAGAGGAAAAAAAAAGTAAAAAAAAAAAAAAAATTCACATAGGTGCAATTTTGGATCCTTATAGATAGAAAACTCCCTGACTGGCTTGTGGTATTTTTTGAATGCTTAGAAAGACAGACTGTATGTTACTGATAAACTAAGTCTAATTCAAAAATTGAAAAGTCCTTTCTGTTAATGATGTTTTATTTGATTTATAATGATGAATTATTGATACAATAATTGAGACATTCTACTAGCATTTTTGACATGGGAAAATCATTAGCTCTGATATACAATCTTTGAACATAAATGCCCATAATGGCCAATATATAGTATTAAGCATTCTGGGTTCAATAAATGTTCCACATAGTATAGCATATGGAAGTCATGGTGGTGAGACTATAAAATGAAGCTTAACTTAAAATAATGGGTTATACTCATGGGCAGTCAATGCAGAAGGTTAGGGAGATCAAATTTTGTGCATAAAGGTTCTCTAAAACAGATATAGTACTTTATGAATATATACTTTATAATACAGCATATACATAATTTCCCTAAATGTATGTTAAAGAGTATAATTTCTCTAAATATAAATATATCTGGATTAGTCAGAAGGTTTTCAGGAAGGAGAAAGTGTCCTCAAGCAGGATACATTGTTGTTATATAATCCCTAGTAGTTTAAACTGAGTAGCTTGCTGTGTAATCATCAGTTCTGGGCTTAAAGAAAGAAAAGGTATGTGACTAAGACTAAAGAATGCAGAGGGGGAAGCAAAAAGTTTGTCCTTTCCTTCTCCTTGAGAATTCCAGACCTCTACCACCTCCTTGAGAACCCCAGGCCCCTCTCTCCTTGGAGACCCCAAACTTCTTATCAACCTGCCTAGGAACTGACTCTCTCATTCCCCCCTTTTCTTTTAACAGAATTATGTTGCCAAGGGAAAGGGGTGTTGTTTTCATTCCATAACTACTTCTTGCTGTGATGAGGCCCTGTCCCTAAACTGTTAAGGCAGCATATTCTCCTAACCATCATATTGAGGGTCTCTGATCCAGGGGCCCCAAATAATATCTGGAGGAGGCTGTGACACTCATAGAAGCCTGGACAACCATTTGTCACTTAAAAGCTTTGAAATGGTTAGAAACAAATCCAGTTACAGTTACAGATGTAAGACAAAATAGTCATTAAATCAAGACAATGTATAATCAAGATTAAAAGTCACATTTTGTCCATAGTTAAAGCACAAAGCGTTGCACCAGTCCATTTTAAGATTGCTAGATATCATCAGATTAAAACAGAGGCATCATACGTGATTGCTGTTGGTGAAAATATTTACAGAGTTGAGGAAAGTCTTTTCCTTGAAATGGAGAAACCCTCCATGGGAAGCCTTCAACTGATGAAGAGGGGAGCGCTGTGCAGACCCAGCAGTTAGGCCGATTGTAGAATGCAGCGTAGGAATGAAGCCAGGGCAGGAAAGCATTGTCTTGAGGGTCAAAAGGCAGACTCAGGACTTTTGGAGTCAACATAAGCAGACTCACATAGATCAGGCCCATCTGAAAAGTAAAAGGTGAAAGCATAGAGGATAAAGAGAAAAACGACATTGTTTAGTTTTGGTCAGAGTGCCACTTTTTAACTCAACTGTGGTGCACTCAGGAATCAATTCCTGGCACCTTGACAGCTGTGGGAGAAGAAAGAATAACCTGGTAAGGGCCTTCCCAGAGGGGCGCAAGAGATTGGCCTCCAGACCCCAAAGTCTTTATCAAGACCTCAGGGCCTGGCTCAAACAGTGGCTTGCTTGACTCAGAGGCTGGGTCAGGATTCATGTCCCAGAGTTTCTGTAATGTCTCTTGAAAGGCTGAAAGCTGAGTCACATAGTTAATTCTAAGGCTTCAGGGTCTATAACAATGTCTGTGCATAAAAAGGGTCTTCCATAGACACATTCAAAGATGGACAGTCCTTCCTTTTTAGGGGCAGTCTGAACCTTCATTAAAGCTATGGGTAGTACTTTAAGCCAATTGTCCTGCATCTCTTAATTTATGCAGATGACTCTTAATAATGCCATTAGCCTTTTCTACTTTTCCTGAGGATTGGGGTTTCCAGGAACAGGGTAAGTGATATTGAGAGGGTAACAGGCAGTAAGGCCAGGAGTCTCCAAACGGAGGAAATAGGCTGCAAGTGTCAGACATTTTTATCTCTCTTAAGAGGCAAGAGGAAACAAACTAGCAATATTTTTTTCCTTCTCTATACAAATTTAAAAGGAAGTTTCTCTTAAAATACTGTGTTGCCATAATGACACCTGGTTTCACCTGAAGTTAACTATTCTCAAACCTTGAGTTAACCAATGCATTTTTCTTATGGAGATGTTTATCTTAAGCTATGTTAATGTACTATGCATTTACCCCAGACTCTGTCTTCAAGTTGGTTCCTCTTAGGCTCAGAACGGACTTGACAAACCAGTATGTTATACTCAGACATTGTTCCCTAATCCATGTAAACAGAATTATTGGTACAGGGACCTGCCCTTCTACAAGATTCAAGTCAATCGTTTTACCGTCCAGGATGAATTGTCTGGTGCCAAGATTATACCAAAATACATCTTATGGGTGAGGGGCCTGGTGCCATTCTCTGAGTTTTGAGACATTCATTTCTTTCATTAACAGACTGCTAGTAACTGTATATCTTCCACCTGAAGACTAGCAGGAGGCACTCTTTCTGCCCCTTCTAATGCCTATGTCAGTAGCTTTCTCTATCTCCTTTATATTTTAATAAAACTTCATTACACAAAAGCTCTGCGCGATCAAGCCTCATCCCTGACCCAAGATTGAATTCTGCTCCTCCAGAGGCCAAGAATTCCGGCGTCTCTTGGTGGTTCAGCAACAACTTTTCAATATTCTATTCCTAGAGCTTTTGACACCCCTTGCGTTACAGCAGCTTTAAAGGTGGAGCAATTGTCACTCTGGAAACTCCATGGCAATGCAAACCTGGGAATAATGTCATTAAAATTTTTATAACTTCCTTAGCCTGTTCACTATGGCAGGGAGAGACCTCAATCCATCCAGTAAGTGTCTACCCAGACCTGTAAGCAAGAAGATCTGTTTGGTTTTGGCATACGAATAAAAGGAACCACAGGCTCATTTATTATTTGTAAATCTTTAACTAGTCTCTAGTTATCATTTGACTTTTTCACACCCAAAATAGGAGTGTTGCATTGACTATTACAGGGAATTAATAGCCCCTGCTCCTTTAAATTGTCAACGATGGGTTTTCAGTTCAGTTCAGTCACTCAGTCGTGTGCGACTCTCTGCAACCCCATGAATCACAGCACGCCAGGCCTCCCTGTCCATCACCAACTCCCAGAGTTCACTCAGACTCACATCCATCGAGTCAGTGATGCCATCCAGCCATCTCATCCTCTGTCGTCCCCTTCTCCTCCTGCCCCCAATCCCTCCCAGCATCAGAGTCTTTTCCAATGAGTCAAGTTTTTGCATGAAGTGGCCAAAGTACTGGAGTTTCAGCTTTAGCATCATTCCCTCCAAAGAAATCCCAGGGCTGATCTCCTTCAGAATGGACTGGTTGGATCTCCTTGCAGTCCAAGGGACTCTCAAGGGTCTTCTCCAACACCACAGTTCAAAAGCATCAATTCTTTGGCGCTCAGCCTTCTTCACAGTCCAACTCTCACATCCATACNGGGAGGGATTGGGGGCTGGAGGAGAAGGGGACGACCGAGGAGGAGATGGCTGGATGGCATCACAGACTCGATGGACGTGAGTCTGAGTGAACTCCGGGAGATGGTGATGGACAGGGAGGCCTGGCATGCTGCGATTCATGGGGTCGCAAAGAGTCGGACACGACTGAGCGACTGAACTGAACTGAACTGATTGTGATCCACACAGTAAAAGGCTATGGCATAGTCAATAAAGCAGAAATAGATGTTTTTCTGGAACTCTCTTCCTCTTTTGATGATCTAACGGATGTTGACAATTTGATTTCTGGTTCCTCTGACTTTTCTAAAACCTGCTTGAAAAGGATACTTATTAGCAAATAGGAATAGTAAATAAGTTACAAAACGTGAAAATTCTCATGATGAACACAATCTTTTTTTTTTTTTTTTTTGTCCTTTGCAGGGCTTGGAAAATGCTTTGGAAACATGATGATTTTTGATTCCTGAGAAATTTGTTGTCTTTTGATGAAGTGGACACCCAGTTGCTCCTTGGGACCATGGGGAATTGTCTTCAGGTCCTCACCAATGTCGTGAAAATTCTCATGATGAACACAATCTTTTTTTTTTTTTTTTTTGTCCTTTGCAGGGCTTGGAAAATGCTTTGGAAACATGATGATTTTTGATTCCTGAGAAATTTGTTGTCTTTTGATGAAGTGGACACCCAGTTGCTCCTTGGGACCATGGGGAATTGTCTTCAGGTCCTCACCAATGTTGAATTCCAGGATGCAGGATCCCTTATACAAAATGCTATAGTATTTACAGATAACTTACAAGCATGCTCCCATACATTTTGTCACCTCAGGATAAGTTATAACAAGTTACATATACAGTGTAAATTAGATGTTAGAGAGGTCATTCCCTGGTATGTGGTATTTTCAAGTTTTACATTTGCAGAACTTTCCGGATTTTTTTTTTTCCTGAATTTGTTCCACTCAGAACCAGGGCAAAGGAGAAAAGAAGATTAGACTGGTAACTTGGGATTGACATGTACACACTGCTGTATTTGAAACTTATGTCAAATAGTAGCTCCATAAGGACCTACTGTAAAATAAATGAATAAAAATGCAATAACCCAGAATGTACAGATTCAATCCATGTGTGAATCCACAGGTGTAGAACTCTCGCACATGGATTAACAATATTGTCTTTTTTGGCTATTTTCTATTTGTAAAAAAATTTCAAGGGCTTCTGACATTTGGTCTCAGAAGTTTCTTTTTCATCTGACTGAAATCCTGCTGACATTTTGAGCTTTGTTCTACTTACTCACCCCATCCTCTCCAGCCTTACCACCATGACAATTAGTGAAGGAATTTTTCTAAGACATCACAGAGGAAGCACCTANATACAGCTGTCTCTTATACACATCTAGATGTGTATAAGAGACAGTCTCCAGCCTTACCATCATGACAATTAGTGAAGGAATTTTTCTAAGACATCACAGAGGAAGCACCTACTCTAGTGAACTGGAAGGTGAAAAGGGTATGAAAGAGGCCTACTCCCTACCCATGACAAGAGAGACTGTGATTTTGCTTATACTGAGTAGCAGTGACTCAGCCTGTTCCATCACAGCAAGCCCCCTGCAGGCAGGACCTCACAGGAAGCAGCTTTCTGCTGCCCACTGTGAAGTGGGCAGAACCGGGGCAGCCAGGTTGGACGTCGGTCAATTTGCTGGGCTGACAAGAGTAAACATGTTTGGTCAGTGAACATCTTTTTTTTAGACACGTCCTCCTTGATGACTACTTTGTGAGTGAAGTCTCAAAGAATTTAGCCTGAATTTTGTGTTCTCTGTAAATTGCCCAGGATCTTTGAATTGATGGAATTGACTAAGGGAATGAAGTTCAGCGAGTGCAAATTTGGAATAATGCCTGAGAAAAATGAAGTTGAAATTTGGTATAATTTATATTCAGGAAAAAATCTGACAGCACTTTTATATTCCCAAATGTGTAGAACGTATTGAATATGCAAATAGCCAAAAATAAGAGATTTCTGACAAGATATCCTGGAATGAAATCTGTTGTTTTGCAATGCTCACATGATTAGCCTTTGGTCTTGACATGGAACCTATGTCCTTTGTTACAGGACTGACTTGGCACAGATGCAGAAGCCTCAGCCCATGAACCCAGAGCTCCCTTCCTGGTCTGTCTCTGGATTCCTACACATGCTGGACAACTTCAGTGGTAAGAGTCAGTGTTTTGGTGATCAGGACTTATTTCATTAGAGCTTCTTAGGAACAAACCTTCTGTTATTTATTTATTTATTTATGAAGGTGGTACATAACTTGAAATTTGTTACATCTGTTCTGCCTCTATAGTCAGATTACAAAGACCAAGACTGAAGTTTGCCAACCTGTAGTTTACTGCAAATGCAAAGCCAGATACATATATTCAGGTACATCTGACATAGAGCATAAAGAGAGCAACCAGGTTGTTGCTGTGGTTATAAAGAGACAGAATATTTAATTTTGCGAGTAGCCATCAATATGTTGTTTACTCAGATTATTTCACTCTTGAGCTTTAATATGTCATTGCTGCTTTTTAATTCACCCTACTGTAACTGAATTTGTTATGCATTGTAGAAAGAATATTTATTATTTCCAAGATCAGGAAGAAGTAACAAAAAATAAAATTGTCTTAGGCAGAAAAAATCATAATTTTGTCAATCTCACAATAACTGAAAGGCACAGGATATTCTAACATGGTTATCCAGAATATCTTATAAGCTTCCAAAGTATTCACTGTTGGATTTCTATCAATTTTTGGACCTCTGAAGATGCATGGATATAGAATATACCCCAATAAATATCCATATGATAGCAAAGTACCATCTACATATTCCATCATATAAATATAAAAAACACAAGAAAACCTTTCTAATATAAGGAAAAAAAATAATGTTTTATGTGAGTCCTGACATAACTATTAAGAGATTAATATTAAGTCAAATTTCACATTTTATGATATACCTCTTTTTTTAAAATTTTCTATATGACTTTAGGTGTTTCTGTATGCCACAGAGGAGGTAATAACTTGTTTTTCAGAGAAAAGTCAGGCTGAACTCCCTTTGCTGTTTGTGTTCTGTGTTCCCTTGAAAGAGAGAAAATGAAAAAAACTCTCAGAGATATGGAAATCCCACTGGCTAACACAATTTTTACTCTTTCTTCAGTGGAAAATGTTCTGAGTCAGACAATAACCACTCACCATGTGAGCCTTGATGATGGAAGTGTAATATTTGGAGATGACAACCACCTTGTGTCCAGACAGCCGCAGGGTGTGGAGAGTTTTGTGTTCTGGGAAGCTCGGGCCTTCACCTCCGGGAGACATTACTGGAAGTTGGATGTGACACGTCCTCCAGCCGGATTCTTGGGGTCTGTAAGGACATTTTGTCTAGTGATACCATTATCAGCATAGATTCTGATGAAGCATATCTTTTCTTTTCTATGAAGGTGAATAATTAGCACATTCTGTCCACCAACTCTCCACCCTTAGTTCAGTATGTGAAAAGGCCTCTGGGTAGGATTGGAGTGTTTCTGGATTATGACAATGGAGCTGTGAGCTTCTGTGATGTTTTCAAAAGTTCCCTCACATATAGTTTCCTTCCTTCTGCCTTCTCCTTCTTTTGCCTTAAATGTCCATGAATTTTCAATTTCTGTGATCATTTATCGGAGCTTCCTCTCTGAGTAAACTACTTTCTGTAACTTCATGTAATGCCCCAGGATAATTCCTGACTAACTCTGGACACATTGTAATTTAATGGAATATAATGACTGTATGTTTGCAAAATGGCATAACTATGTTGCATGTATAAATCTGTTGGTTAAATTTTTAATAAAAATGTATTATGGAGCACTTCATAAAGTATAATCAATTGTTTTCTTCTTTTTTAAATAAGAATTTTATTAAACTAAAAATTACATACCACAAAGGTCACTGCATGTGAACTACAGGGCTTCCCTCACAGCTCAGTCAGTAAAGAGTCTGCCTGCAATGCAGAAGACTTGGCTTTGATTCCTGGGTGGGGAAGATCCCCTGGAGAAGGAAATGGCAATCCACTCCAGTATTCTTGCCTGGAGAATGCCATGGACAGAGGAGTCTGGCAGGCTACAGTCTATGGAGTCACAATAGTCCAACGTGACTGAGCGACTAAGCACATTCCCATTAATGACTTTAGAAATATACAAAAATTTGTAAAACCAGAATTCTCTCATTGTGAGATATACAGTCACCCTAGAAAGAACCAATGCCCATTAAGATTTACAGATTGTCTAAGCATATACCATCTCATCATACACTTCAGCAGACTTTCCTCACATTAGTAGATATTTTCACTACTTTATGGAAATTTCTGTTAGCATTCAGATAGTTCTTATTGTATTTAATATTAATACAATATTTCCACTATCCAGTGCAGTACCTAGATCAGAATACATATAGGTATTATGTGAATCAATGAAGACATAGATGAATTAAAGAATTCATATAAGCAAATATCATTCCACCATTGACAAAATTTTCCAAAATATAACTAACATAATAGATATAAAATGCTCAGGATAATGCCTCCGAAGGAGAGGAAATTGAGTTGCAGATTTACAGTGAGAATGTTCTATCATTTTGAGTTTAAAAGTAGCTACTGCATACTTTTATAATGTTGATTTTGAGTTTTCCTAAAAAAATGAGTATAATGTAATAGAAAGAGAAGATCCTACATAAAGTGTTATGGAAACAGAAAATAGGACTTCATATGATGGTGACCACCAGTATTTAAACTAACAGATAAATTAAGGTGGTATAATTTCCTTAACAGTAGAAAGGCCAAAACCAACTTAAATTTGAAGAATAATTCAGATGACAAAAATATACAATTCTGTGATATAATGCTATATTTAATAAACATTGTAATCATTCTGTAATGCTCATTGTACCTTAGTCATTGAAAGCAGAAGCAGTATGGTTCACTAGAAAACATTCATTCTTATGCATATATCCACAAGAATATATGAAACAATAATTTCTTCAAGTTCAGTTTATAATATATCAATTCATAAGAGCTTAACAGCCAGATGTATTTTGTTTCCTTATTACAGAGTGCAAGAAGGACCTTCTCCATTTATCTCATTTTATCTCCACTTCCTCTTTTGTACTCTCAGTCCTACAATTCACGGGAGACCATTCAATTCAGTATGGGGTGAAAGCCCTTTCCCTTAAGCCATTTCTCTTTTCATTTTGATCTTTTTTACTCCACTTTCCTGGATTATATCTCTGATCCTAAACTTCTTGTTTGAATGGCTCACTTTTGCTTAAGTTCCATTTAGGATTAGCCATATAAAATTGGATGGAACACAGGCTGAAGAGGCAAGGGGAATTTTAAAGAGCACAGATAATACATCTGAAAGCCAAATAAATTTAAATTCAAATTTGCAACAGTTTGCACTTTATACGTGTGTCAAACTATACAATTGACATATAACAGATGTGGTGTTATTCTTTCATGTAGGAAATAGAAGGAAAATAATTTTCCTTCTCTTGCTATGCAGGATCATTGCATCATACACACTAAAGAACTTAAAGAAATAATTCATGCGTGGAGTCTTGAGTGTGAGCAAGTTGGAACTCTTGTTGCGGTGATTGCATAATTGGCCTCTCGTCAGTTCAGTTCAGTTCATTTCAGTCACTCAGTCGTGTCTGACTCTTTGTGACCCCATGAATTGCAGCATGCCAGGCCTCCCTGTCCATCACCAACTCCCGAAGTTCACTCAGATTCACGTCCATCTAGTCAGTGATACCATCCAGCTATCTCTTCCTCTGTCGTCCCCATCTCCTCCTGCCCCCAATCCCTCCCAGCATCAGAGTCTTTTCCAATGAGTCAACTCTTCGCATGAGGTGGCCAAAGTACTGGAGTTTCAATTTTAGCATCATTCCTTCCAAAGAAATCCCAGGGCTGATCTCCTTCAGAATGGACTGATTGGATCTCTTTGCAGTCCAAAGGACTCTCAAGAGTCTTCTCCAACACCACAGTTCAAAAGCATAAATTCTTTGGCACTCAGCCTTCTACACAGTCCAACTTTCACATCCATGCATGACTACTGGAAAAACCATGGCCTTGACTAGACGGACCTTAGTTGGCAAAGTAATATCTCTGCTTTTGAATATGCTATCTAGATTGGTCATAACTTTTCTTTCAAGGAGTAAGCGTCTTCTAAGTGGCCCCAAATCTTCAAAATGGAATTCCCCAATGGCCAAAGAGGACATTGAGAAGTTCAATGCTGGCCACACATTCGCTCAGCTCAGTTACTGATAGACTAGAATAAAGTAGCTTTCATGATATTTATTAGTTTTCCCCAACCCCTGTTCTGAACCCAGTGTTTTCAATTTCTCTGTTCTTGCTCCTTCAAATCTCATAGTTACTTAAAAAAAAAAATTAAAACCATCTTACTGTGGGGGCAAAAAAAAAATTCCTTATTTACTTTTTTGTTTTCTGGATCAACAGGAAAAGATATCTGGCACCACTATTCTGGTAACTGACACTACGAGTTACTAACCTACTTTTAAGTGTCTGAACACAGTTTGGAAAGATCTAATATAGGTGTCATCCATTCAGTTCAGTCACTCAGTCATGTTCGACTCTTTGCAGCCCCATGGACTGCAGCATGCCAGGCTTCCCTGTCCATCACCAACTCCCAGAGCTTGCTCAAACTCATGCCCACGGAGTCAGTGATGCCATCCAACTATCTTATCCTCTGTCATCCCCTCTCTTCCCACCTTCAGTCTTTCCCAGGATCAGGGTCTTTTCAAATGGGTCAGTTCTCCACATCAGGTGACCAAAGTATTGGAGTTTCAGCTTCAGCATCAGTCCTTCCAAGGAATATTCAGGCCTGATTTCCTTTAGGATGGACAGGTTGGATTTCCTTGTAGTCCAAAGGACTCTCAAGAGTCTTCTAAAACACCACAGATCAAAAGCATCAATTCTTCTGTGCTCAGCTTTCTTTATAGTGCAACTCTCACATCCAAACGTGACTACTGGAAAAACCATAGCTTTGACTAGATGGTCTTTTGTTGGCAAAGTAATATCTCTGCTTTTTAATATGCTCTCTAGGTTGGTCACAGCTTTTCTTCCAAGGAGAATGTGTCTTTTAAATCATGGCTGCAGTCACCATCTGCAGTGATTTTGGAGCCCTAAAAAGTAAAGTCTGTCACTGTTTCCCTTGTTTCCCCATCTATTTGCCATGAAGTGATGGGACCAGATGCCATGATCTTAGATTTCTGAATGTTGAGCTTTAAGCCAACATTTTCACTCTCCTCTTTCACTTTCATCAAGAGGTTCTTCAGTTCTTCACTTTCTGCCATAAGGGTGATGTCATCTGCATATCTGAGGCTGTTAATATTTCTCCTGGCAATCTTGATTCCAGCTTGCACTTCATCCAGCCTGGCATTTCATATGATGTACTCTGCACATAAGTTAAATACACAAGGTGACAATATATATACTCCTTTCCAAATCTGATATCAGTCCATGTATTGTTCTAACTGTTGCTTCTTGACCTGCATACAGATTTCTCAGGAGGCAGGTCAGGGGGTCTGGTATTCCTGTCTTTAAGTATTTTCCAGTTTGCTATGATCCACAGTCAAAGGCTTTGGTGTAGTCAGTAAAGCAGAAGTAGATGTTTTTCTTAAATTCTGTTGCTTTTTCAATGATCCAGTGGATGTTGCCAATTTGATCACTGGTTCCTCTGCCTTTTTAAAATCCAGCTTGAACATCTGAAATTTGTCAGTTCACATACCACTGAAGCCTGGCTTAGAGAATTTTGAGCATTACTTTGCTAGCGTGTGAGATGAGTGCAATTGTGTGGTAGTTTGAACATTATTTGGCATTGCTTTTCTTTGGTATTGGAATGAAAACTGACCTTTTCCTGTGGCCACTGCTGAGTTTTCCAAATTTGCTGGCATATTGAGTGCACACTTTCACAGCATAATCTTTTAGGGTTTGAAATAGCTCTACTAGAATTCCATACCCTCCACTCGCTTTGTTTTAAGTGATGCTTCCTAAGGCCCAGTTGACTTCACATTCCAGTAGATCTGGCTCTAGGTGAGTGATGACACCATCGTGATTATCTGGGTCACTAAGATCTTTATTGTATACTTCTTCTGTGTATTCTTGCCACCTCTTCTTAACATCTTCTGCTTCTGTTAGGTCCATACCATTTCTGTCCTTTATTGTGCCCATCTTTGCATGAAATAGTCCCTTGGTATCTCTAATTTTCTTCAAGAGATCTCTAGTCTTTCCCATTCTACTATTTTCCTCTATTTATTTGCATTGATCACTGAGGAAGGCTTTTTTTTTTATCTCTCCTTGCTATTCTTTGGAACTTTGCATTCAAATGGAATGCAAAGTTTTTCTCCTTTGCCTTTAGCTTCTCTTCTATTCTCAGCTATTTGTACAGCCTCTTCAGAAAACCATTTTGGTTTTTTGAATTTCTTTTTCCTAGGGATAGTCTTAATTACTGCCTCCTGTACAATATCACAAACCTCCATCCATACTTCTTCAGGCACTCTGTCTATCAGATCTAATCCCTTGAATATATTTCTCACTTCCACTTTATAATCATTAGGGATTTGATTTAAGTCATACCTGAATGGTCTAGTGGTTTTCCCTACTTTCTTCAATTTAAGTCTGAATTTGGTAATAAGGAGTTCATGATCAGAGCCAGTCAGCTTCCAGTCTTGTTTTTGCTGGCTGTATAGAGCTTCTCCACCTTTGGCTGCAAAGGATAAAATCAATCTGATTTTGGTACTGACCATCTGCTGATGTCCATGTATAGAGTCTTCTCTTGTGTTGTTGGAAGAGAGTGTTTGCTACGACCAGTGCATTCTCTTGGCAAAACTCTTATTAGCCTTTGCCTTGCTTCATTCTGTACTCCAAGGCCAAATCTGACTATTACTCCATGTGCTACTTCACTTTCTACTTTTGCATTCCAGTTCCCTATAATGAAAAGNATTTTGGTACTGACCATCTGCTGATGTCCATGTATAGAGTCTTCTCTTGTGTTGTTGGAAGAGAGTGTTTGCTACGACCAGTGCATTCTCTTGGCAAAACTCTTATTAGCCTTTGCCTTGCTTCATTCTGTACTCCAAGGCCAAATCTGACTATTACTCCATGTGCTACTTCACTTTCTACTTTTGCATTCCAGTTCCCTATAATGAAAAGGACATCTTTTGTAGGTGTTAGTTCTAGAAGGTCTTGTAGTTCTTCATAGAACCGTTCAATTTCAACTTCTTCAGCATTACTGGTTGGGACATAGACTTCGAATACCCTGATATTGAATGGTTTGCCATGGATATGAACAGAGATCTTTCTGTCATTTCTGAGATTGCATCCAAGTACTGCATTTTGGGCTCTTTTGTTGACTATGATGGCTACTTCATTTCTTCTAAGGGATCCTTGCCTTTGGTAGTAGATATAATGGTAATCTGAATTTAATTCATCTGAATTTAATGGTCACCAGTTCCAGTCCATTTTAATTCCCTTATTCCTAAAAATTGACGTTCTCTCTTGCTGTCTCCTGTTTCACCACTTCCAATTTGTCTTGATTCATGCACCTAACATTCCAGGTTCCTATGCAATATTGCTTTTTACAACATCTGACTTTACTTCCATCACCAGTCACATCCACAGCTAGGTGTTGTTTTTGCTTTGTCTCTGTCTCTTCATTCTTTCTGGAGTTATTTCTGTACTGATCTCCAGTAGGATATTGGGCACCTACCAACCTGGGGAGTGAATCTTTCAGTGTCCTATCTTTTTTGCCATTTCATACTGTTCATGGGGTTCTCAAGGCAAGAATGTTGATGTGGTTTACCATTCCCTTCTCCAGTGGACCACGCTTTGTCAGAACTCTCCTGCATGACCTGTCCATCTTGGGTGGCCCTATACGGCATAGCTCATAGTTTCATTGAGTTAGACAAGGCTGTGGTCCATGTGATCAGATGGGTTTGTTTTCGGTGATTGTGGTTTTCTTTCTGCCTTCCCTCTGATGGAGAAGGATAAGAGGCTTATGGAAGCTTCCTGATGGGAAGAGACTGACTAAGTGGGAAATCAGGTATTTTTCTGATCTGGAAGTCATACTCAGTAAATCTTTAATCCAATTTTCTGTTGATGGGTGGAGCTGTGTTCCCTCCCTGCTATTTACCTGTGGCCCAACATAGTGGATGCAATGGAGATAATGTCAGTCTCTTTTAAAAGATCCCATGCATGTACTGCTACACTCAGTGCCCTCAATCCTGAAGCAGAGCACCACTGGCCCATGCCTTCACTAGAGACTCCTGGACACTCACAGGAAAGTATGGGTCAGTACCTTGTGGGGTCACTACTCCTTTCTCCTGGATCCTGGTGTGCACAAGGCTCTGTTTGGGCCCTCTAAGAGTCTATTTCCCAGTCCTGTGTAAGTTCAGGCAGCTCTATGGTGGGGTTAACGGTGACCTCCTCCAAGAGGGCTTATGCCTTATGTAGTTCTGCAGCACCCAGAGCCTGTGCCCCTGTGCAGGCCACTGCTGACCCGCACCTCCACAGGAGACACTCAAACACAGTTCTGTCTCAATCTCTGTGAGGTCCCTGGGTCTTGGTGTGTACAAGGTTTGTTAGAGCCCTCTGAGCGTCTTTGGCGGGAATACTGTCAATTTGGACTCAATATTGTCAAATGGCAGTTCTTCCCAACTTGATATTTAGATTTAATTCAATTCCTATCAAATCCCAGAAAGTCTGCTGTCATGGAGGCCAATGTACCCAGCTGTTTTCTTCTAGCTCCTCATCTCTGTAGCAACCAGCATAGAAACATAGACTTTAGTCCACAGTGGCACTGCTGGTAGAGCTGCCGAGTGTGGAGAGTTCATGTGCAGAAGCAGGGATGACAGACAGAAAGGTCTGATGGAGTTTCCACTCTTTCCTCAATAAGAGCTTCATCCTTCTCCTAAGATTATGGACCAGTGTTTCTCACATCACCTGGGGGTACGTCCTCCTGTATCTTGCTGGGTAGGCTTTCACTGTCCTGCCTGCTGAGTCTCTGGTCACCAGAACTCCATCNCTTCATCCTTCTCCTAAGATTATGGACCAGTGTTTCTCACATCACCTGGGGGTACGTCCTCCTGTATCTTGCTGGGTAGGCTTTCACTGTCCTGCCTGCTGAGTCTCTGGTCACCAGAACTCCATCCTCAAGATCCTCTGCTTTATATGGACAATCTTCTCAAATTTGTCACAGAGCTTTAAAAAGATAGATGTATCACAGGTGGTGCTATCCTGGCTAAGAGTCCTGGGAAGCTGGCAGGAGGCCTGCAATCCTTATGTCCCTGGTTCTAACCTGTGTTCATCCCATCACACTTCTCATTCAGTGGAAAGTTGACAAAACCTACTCAGAATTCCTTATCCATCCAATCAGAGCAGAACCATCCAAGTCTGAATCAGGAAGGTCTGGTGGCAATTATCAGAAGCTTATATGCACATATCCTTTTAACCAGCAACATCCATCCTACCTATCTTTCCAAGGAATTATCAAAAACAAGGATAGATGCACAGAAGGATTTACTATGTAGCATTTTCAATAGGAAAATTATAAATACAAAATCACTCAAAATTTCTGAAATATGAACTATCATTTTAAAAAGGTACTACATATCATTAAACTGTTATGTAAGTGATGATATTTCTTGCTTAGCCCATGATCTGTTACATATATTCAAATAATAGATTTAATTAACATTCTAAAACCACTGATTCCATATTAAAAAAAAAACATGAAGGAACATTCACAAAACTGTCTGATGCAAAATGAAAAATAGAAATTCCCTGACATCTGTCTAACTCAGAGATAGTAGTAAGCTTAGAACCCCAAATTTTACTTTCTTACCTTTTCAATAACAAGAGTGTAATAATGCAATCAATTTATTGAGTTCTAGAGAAGGCAATGGCACCCCACTTTTGCCTGGAAAATCCCATGGGCAGAAGAGCCTAGTAGGTTGCAGTCCACAAGGTTGCTAAGAGTCAGACACGACTTAGTGACTTCACTTTCACTTTTCACTTTCATGCATTGGAGAAGGAAATGGCAACGCACTCCATTTTTCTTGCCTGGAGAATCTCAGGGATGGGGGAGCCTGGTGGGCTACCATCTATGGGATCACACAGAGTCGGACACGACTGAAGTGCCTTAGCAGCAGCAGCAAATGTCTATCTAGGACATTTACTCTGTGGGTGGTCTTCATCATATATTTACAATAGAATAAGTAGATTTAATTTTATATTTGACAGCTTTTTTGGTGTATAGACTCATGATGACTTCATGACATACCAACTTGGGAGAGCCAGACAAAGGGAGGAGTGAGGGCAGCAGCTATGTTGTAACATGGACACATCTGTGATTATTCATTCAGGCACTAAAGTAACCCTAGGGCTACCATGATGGAGGTTGCAGAAATAAGTAATATCATTATCCTAATTTTAAACTAGAGAGTTTACACTAATCTATCTTCCTAGCTGCTGCCTGAGGGACAGACTATTAATTAGACAGGGTCTGACAAGACCAACTTCATCCTCTTCAGGGAGTTCTGGGCTAAGTCCTGTCTTCAAGCTCTTCCTCTGAGGAAATCCAGTGCAGTGTTTCCACAAGAGGAAACCTTATACTTGAGTTTGGTGACCTTGCTTGTGTCTACCATCATTTTGTAAAATACAGAAACATAGAGAAATAAAATTGTTTTTATGGCAGCATCCATAAGAAGACTTTACGACTAATTTATAACAGGTTGTGTTATTGTCATAATTACCTATATTGCCATACTTCATTTAGAAAAGGAGAGTGGTGAAAAAAAAAAACCAACCAAACTTGGTTAAGACTTGAAAATTAATGCCCCTGGGATTACTGTTAACAAAAGTCAACCCCCATTAAAGAGTGGTTGTGCTTTTCCAATACGAGGTCATTTTAAAAAGTTTACTCATAAGCTCTAAGAAGCTTCAGCCACTTGAAATGTGTATAAAAGTTACATGTATGTTGAAAAACTTGTTGGGGTTATGATTCCTACCCCTTTACAAAACTCTGAATTCTCCAGGTGATTGTTCAGTGAGAAATATGTCAGAAAAAAAAGATAAGGACATGGGCTATCGCTTCAAAACATTTTTATCCTAATTTTTCCCATGTGGTGGCTGTTGTTTCTGTTTTATTCTAAAGTAGACTATTAATGACATTAGCCTAAAGTGATGTCTGAGCTGGGGTCTCTCTCTACTGACCCTTTCCCCTGGAGTTGACTGGGAGAGCACCAGGCAGAGAACCCCCTATCCTGCCATTGCTCAGAGGCACTGGGAGGCTTGATCCAGAGCGTGAGGGTGAAGGACAAGAGAAATTTCCATTCTAAAGTGGTGGCCAAAGGAGTTTCTACTTTAAAGAGTTCCTTTAAATTTTAAAAATCAAACTATTTCTCCATGATAGAACATGTTTAAACAAGTCTCACTATATAGTTTTGAAATAATCTTTTCAAATTATTTGTTTAAAAATAAAAATTATTGAAATTCAGAAACTCACATATCAAAGTACATTTTAGATTGGGTCTACGGTACAATCAGTAGCTCTTGATGAGTGAGTGTTTGTGGAGATTGTTTATGAAGACAAGCCAAGCTGTTAGAGCACTCTTGTCTTGTTTCAGGAAATCTCACCATCCACACTAACACCATTAGAAGACTGATGAACAAATGGGTAGGATTCAGAGACTCAGCATAAGGAAACTCCAGGAGCCAAAGTCAGCCTTTTCCAAAATTGAGAGGGAGCTCTCCTGGTCTGGAGATGGCCATACTTAGAACCTTTAATCCCTGAGCCAACTTCATTTTATTGTCCAGGGTAGACTGTTTCTACAACTCCTTAGATGAGTACACAGTTCACCACAGAGCAGCTTCCTGGGACTCGTGTGAGGGAAAACAAACAAATTTCCTATTTTTAATTTATCATTAAGATGAGGGTTTTTAAAATGAAACAACATTCTTTACCAACTTAGTGAAATGATTCTGTTCTGGTTTTGTTAGCTTGTCTTGACATGCACTGTGGAATGGTTAAGGGGATTCATTTTACTTCTGTGACTGTATTTCTTTCTTAGTTGTCCTCATGCATTTTAAGGACCACATGGGCTGCAGCAGGCCAGACTTCTCTCTCTTCTTTGGATTACTTGATTCTATAAGAGGTATTTAATCATCATTTACCTGAAAAGTGCAGTGTATCCATAAATACAGCAGAGATAATAGTTTACATTATAGAAGTAGATGGGCTTCCTAGGTGGCTCAGATGATAAATAATATGCTTGCAATGTAGAAGACCTGGGTTCTAATCCTGGGTTGGAAAAATTCCCTGGAGAAGGAAATGGTAACCCATTCCTGTATTCTTGCCTGGAAAATTCTATGGACAGAGGAGTCTGGTGGGATATAGTCCATGGGGTTGCAAAAAGTCAGACACGACTGAGTGACTAACACTTTCACTCTCACTTTCACAGAAGTAGATGATGCATACAAAGATTTGCAGAAAATATTGTTAAAATTAGGTACCAGTTGGCTCTTCAGAAATACGCATTTTCTGACTGAAATTTTTAGTCATGTATGGATGTGAGAGTTGGACTATATAAGAAAGCTGAGCACAGAAGAATTGATGCTTTTGAGCTGTGGTGTTGGAGAAGACTCTTGAGAGTCCCTTGGGCTGCAAGGAGATCCAACCAGTTTATCCTAAAGGAGATCAATCCTGGGTGTTCATTGGAAGGATTGATGCTGAAGCTGAAACTCCAGTACTTTGGCCACCTGATGTGAAGAGTTGACTCATTGGAAAAGACCTCAATGCTGGGAAAGATTGAGGGCAGGAGGAGAAGGGGACGACAGAGGATAAGATTGTTAAATGGCATCACCGACTTGATGGACATGGGTTTGGGTGGACTCCAGAAGTTGGTGATGGACAGAGAGGCCTGGCGTGCTGCAGTCCATGGGGTCACAAAGAGTCAGACACGACTGAGTGACTGAACTGAACTGAACTGAACTGAAGGAATGTTTAAGCAGGCAGAAAAATGACACTACTAAACATTCAGAAATTTGAGACAGTTAAGGCACTTCTATACTTAAATAGTACAGACACAAGACCCAACTTTTCACAAAGTAAAATTTAAAAAGCATTTTTTTTTTGCTAACTATTGTTATCATAACACAGAAAATTAATCTGATTACAAAGTGAAAAGGGTGCTTGAAAATAGTTTTAAAGATACAAACATCCTCTCTCTTTTTTGACTTGCTTGAGTGAGGATAGGGAGAAAAGTTCAGCTAATTAGTATATTTATGTAAGTCAGTTCTGGTTAGAATAGTATCTAATTTGTCAAGATTTGTCTCCTCTCCATCAACATTGAATGCATTCAGAAAGCGACTTGGAAAAAAAAATGGGGATATGAATTCAGATTGAGATTTAAAAAAATAAAATAACATCTAAGGGAAAATGCCTGACAATTAGATGAAATGATGAAACTACAAGTAGGCAAGTATCTTGCATAAATCAATGACTGACATAGAACATTATGATTGATTGTTTAGGGCAATCAGGACCCACCACACAGAGCTATCACTTAGATCCAACTCCAGAAGCTCATGCTATACAAAGGAAAACAAGACCTTAGCAAAACTAAGCTTCTTCATTAGGTAGGGGAGAAATGGCCAAGAAGTAGGTAGTTTTGGTTTGATAGCTTTGAAGACTTCCTACAGCTCTTGAGAGCTGTCTTTTTGTCTCAGTTTTCCACTTGCACCAAAGCAAAATCCATCCTATCTGTTCCCAGTGCAGTTGCACAAATGAGTCACATCCCCCTACCCACTGCCCCAGTCTAATTTTGCTTGCTACTTTGTGTCTTTGCAGAAGAGGAATAAAGTCCTGATTTTCTTCCTTCAGGAAAATGGACTCAGAAATCCCAGAACCCTTCCAGAAGGAGCTCACCTGCTTTGTCTGCCTGAATTTCCTTCTAGACCCAGTCACTATAGGCACAGTTTCTGCAGATCTTGTCTTTGTCTTTTCTAGGAACAAGCCAAAGTCCCTGTCAGTTGTCCAGTGTGCAGACAACGATCAGAACAGACAAATTTCAAAACCAATTTTCTTCTGAAGAATCTGGTGTCCACTGTCAGAAAAGCCAATCTCAGGCAATTCCTGAAGTGTGAGCAACACCTGTGTGGGACCCACAAGCAGACAAAGACGATCTTCTGTGAAGCCAAAAAGAGCTTGCTCTATTTGGTGTGCTCTCAAGCCCAGGCGAACAAGACTTACAGACACTGTCTCACTGAAGAGGCTGCTGAGGAATCCTGGGTGAGTGATGCCTCTGAGACAGTTTGAAAGTTAGAGGACAGTACATATAAGAGACTAAAATGATGATGCTTAAATCCTCTCTTTAATGAGTTCCACATACAGATCTAGTTAGCCATAATAAAGTTGTGAATAAAATAGAGCAGTATATCTGATTTGGGGAACTGGTATCCAAAGGCTAGCTGATGAAGCTAACCGAAATTACTTAGATGACATTTTATTATGCTAAAGGCAATATGATGCAATCTCAGTGGGTCAGTTCAGTTCAATTCAGTCACTTAATTGTGTCTGTCTCTTTGAGACCCCATTAATGGCAGCACGCCAGGCCTCCCTGTCCATCACCAATTCCCGGAGTTCACGCAGATTCACGTCCATTGAGTCAATGATGCCATCCAGCTATTTCTTCCTCTGTTATCCCCTTCTCCTCCTGCCCCCAACCGCTCCCAGCATCAGAGTCTCTTCCAATGAGTCAACTCCTCGCATGAGGTGGCCAAAGTACTGGAGCTTCAGCTTTAGTATCATTCCTTTCAAAGAACACCCAGGGCTGATCTCCTTCAGAAAGGACTGGTTGGATCTCCTTGTAGTGCAAGGGACTCTCAAGAGTCTTCTCCAACACCACAGTTCAAAAGCATCAATTCTTCGGTGCTCAGCTTTCTTCACAGTCCAATTCTCATATCCATACATGACCACTGGAAAAAACCATAGCCTTGACTAGACGGACCTTTGTTGGCAAAGTAATGTCTCTGCTTTTCAATATGCTATCTAGGCTGGTCATAACTTTCCTTCCAAGGAGTAAGTGTCTTTTAATTTCATGGCTGCAATCACCATCTGCAGTGATTTTCAGTTCAGTTCAGTTCAGTTCAGTCGCTCAGTCATGTTCGACTCTTTGTG
>SJYX01006382.1:76971-93721 GCA_006410675.1 Oreotragus oreotragus
AATAAGGAGTTCATGATCTGAGCCACAGTCAGCTCCTGGTCTTGTTTTTATTGACTGTATAGAGCTTCTCCATCTTTGGCTGCAAAGAATATAATCAATCTGATTTCAGTGTTGACCATCTGGTGATGTCCATGTGTAGAGCCTTCTCTTGTGTTGTTGGAAGAGGGTGTTTGCTATGATCAGTGTATTTTCTTGGCAAAACTCTATTAGTCTTTGCCCTGCTTCATTCCGCATTCCAAGGCCAAATTTGCCTGTTACTCCAGGTGTTTCTTGACTTCCTACTTTTGCCTTCCAGTCTCCTATCATGAAAAGGACATATTTTTGTGTATTAGTTCTAAAAGGTCTTGTAGGTCTTTATAGAACCGTTCAACTTCAGCTTCTTCAGCATTACTGGTTGGGGAATAGACTTGGATTACTGTGATATTGAATGATTTGCCTTGGAAATGAACAGAGATCATTCTGTCATTTTTGAGATTGCATCCAAGTACTGCATTTTGGACTATTTTGTTGACCATGATAGCTACTCCATTTCTTCTAAGGGATTCCTGCCCGTAGTAGTAGATATAATGGTCATCTGAGTTAAATTCACCCATTCTAGTCCATTTTAGTTCGCTGATTCTTAGAATGTCTAAGTTCACTCTTGCCATCTCTTGTTTGACCACTTCCAATTTGCCTTGATACATGGACCTGACATTCCAGGTTCCTATGCAATACTCCTCTTTACAGCATTGGACCTTGCTTCTATCACCAGTCACATGCACAGTTGGTTATTGTTTTTGCTTTGGCTCCATCCCTTCATTCTTTCTGGAGTTATTTCTCCACTGATCTCCAGTAGCATATTGGGCACCTACTGACCTGGGGAGTTCCTCTTTCAGTATCCTATCATTTTGCCTTTTCATACTGTTCATGGGGTTCTCAAGGCAAGAATACTGAAGTGGTTTGCCATTCCCTTCTCCAGTGGACCACATTGTGTCAGACCTCTCCACTGTGCCTGCCCGTCTTGGGTGGCCCCACAGGGCATGGCTTAGTTTCATTGAGTTAGACAAGGTTGTGGTCCTAGTGTGATTAGATTGGTTAGTTTTCTGTGATTATGGTTTTATTGTGTCTGCCCTCTTGTAACACCTACCATCTTATTGGGGTTTCTCTTACCTTGGACATGGGGTATCTCTTCACTGCTGCTCCAGCAAAGTGCAGCTGCTGCTCCTTACCTTGGACGAGGTGTATCTCCTCACCACTGCCCCTCCCGACTTTGAACGTGGACTAGCTCCTCTAGGCCCTCTGGTGCCTGCTCAGCCACCTCTCCTTGGATGTGGGGTGCCTCCTTCTGGCCACCGCCCTTGGCCTCAGGCGGGAGTAGCTCCTCTTGGCTGCTCCTGCGCTGTCACAGCCTGGCACTCTCGGCCACTGCCCCGACCTTGGAGGTGGTGTAGCTCCTGTTGGTTGCCACCCCTGATCTCAGACGAGGGATAACTCCTTTCGGCTACCACCCCTGACTTCTGACGTGGGATAGCTCTTCCCAGCCACCACCCCTGACCTCGGACTTGGGGTAGCATCTCTCTGCCACACTCTGTGCATCATTGCAGCCACCTGCACAGATATACAAGAGGGAAATGCATTAAGGAAAGCAGTGGATGGAATAGATGAGCCTCTGGTTGGCTTTCTTCCTTCCTGGAACTTGTTAGATTCTTGCTCTAGTGGCAGGGTGGGGAGAGCTCTGGGTTTATGGCCACAAACCCAAACTGGAATACAGACACATCAAGTTTTTCTATTCTGGTTCATCATTGCCAGAGCAATGGCTATGGTCCTGATTTGATTTCTCTGAAGTGTGAGGAGAGAGATCACCCTAATGATTATGATTGTTCTGAGAGGTTTGCCTTTTCCCTTTGTAGTTTCCCAGGATTCCATTCAGAGAAGAGTCATGATGAGTGTTCACAACCTTCCTAGACTTGTGATCTTGGCAGCAATTGGCCTACTGAGAGATGAGCCCTCAGCCGTCTCCACTTTGGAGTATCTTCCCAGAGAGCTCTACCCACCACTCTTCATGGCTGCTGTCTTTGGCCGACATAGGGAGACCCTGAAGCCCATGGAGCCGGCCTGGCCCTTTGCCTTCCTGCCTCTGTGGTGTCTGATGTAAAAGCCTCACCAAAGCACCTTACAAGCAGAGGTGGAGGGCCTTGATGTCCTGCTTTCTCAGAAGGTTCACCCCAAGTGAGTCAGATCCAGGGAGCCTGGCAGGATCTTGGATGTCCTGGAAGAGACTCCTGGTGCCAGACAGAGTGGATGACTGCATGGTGGACCAGAGACTTCTAATAAAAGCTCAGAGGTCTTGAGAATTGCTGAGATCACTTTGGGAAATCCCTTACAAAAATATAACAGGAAGGATGGAAGAGGAAAACAAGCTGGAGGAGAGGGAGTAAGAAAGGAAAGAAAAAATAGCAGGTGAGAGCAGGAATGTGAAGTAAGAGCACAGATGTGGAATTGGAATGTTGCCTGAACTCTGAGGCTATGGGTTCATTCAGTGTGTATTTTGAAGAATCTCACCCCACCCATCTGCTTTTTCCCCACAGGAGATGCAAGCTGTGGGTGCTGGACTTAAGGAATACTGGCCAGGACTTCTGGAACTTGGGGTCTGGAGGCAAGGATAACATGCCCTCAAGCTCACTGCTGGCCCCAGTGGCTGAGGACATGTCTAGAATAAGGCACCCTTTGACTCATTTGGAAGTGTACATGAACTTTGTCTTAAGAAAAATCCCCTGGAGAAATTCCTCACCTGTCTCTTCAGGTGGGTGGAGCAGGGAAAAGCCTCCGTACACCTGTGCTGTAAGAAGTTGAAGATTATTTCAATATCCAAGGAAAATATGAAGAAAGTTATCAGATGCTGAAGCTTGAATGTGTACAGAGGTGAAACAGTTTCACCCAGAAGTTGTCTACCCTGGCCCAGTTTGCTCCTCTCCTGGGTCAGATGAGCAACGTTCAGAGTCTCATTCTGTCCCACATTCGTGGGTCTGCTGTTGAGGAGCAGGACCATCAGGATCTTCTGCAATTGACCTCTGGGACCTCCGTATGGAAGCTCCGTCTTTCCTTGAACGTCGTCTGGACCAGATGCTCAGGTGAGGCTCCACCAGCAGCTGACTAACAGTGGACACAACGGTAGAATATTAAGGGCAGTGTCTCATCTGCTGCTCCACTGTGAAACAGTGTTACAGAAGCACGGCAATCGAGGTGGGGGGAATCTGTTACAGAAGCTCTGGAATGGGACACCATGCTGGGAACCCACAAGTTAGGGGGCATAGATCTAGTGCAGGTGTGTGTGTGTGATTTCTTCTTTGGGGAGAGATTTCTCTGTTCTGAAGATTTATGAAATAGGTAAGTGAAGGGGGCATTGAAGAGGTAGGATCACATCGGCCTGAGCACTGTGAAAAGAAACTCCACAGTCACTAATCTGTGACCACAAGGAGCCTGTTTTAAAGTCCAAGTCAGTAACAGGTGGCCTTTTGTTACATATAATGTAATTAATATACAAGAAATGCATGGTTCTGGAGATGATGGTAATGAAGCAGACCCAAAAGAATATAAAAAGTGATGGAAAGTTTGTAGATGTCATAGGGCTGGAGGTCTCTAAAGACTGGCAGCCCCAGGGCATGATGTGGGGTCTTTTGTTTCTGCATGTATTCCAAGAGCCTCACCTGGCCACAGGTATATGCACCTGCAGGTCACCCATAGAGTGGCAATCTAAATGAAAAACATTTTTTATCTCATCTCCTAGAACTAACACTCGGCATTGTCGACCCTAATGGACACTTTGTGTCACTCTTTCCTCTGATAATGTTCTAGTGCATTCCATTATCTCCATTCATCCTGCTAAAGAAGTAGAGTGTACTGTACTCTGCTTGACAGATGAGGAAAGACGGCTTTCAAGATCATGTGAATGTGATCCAGTCACACTAAGAAAATGGCAGGACTCAGCCTAGAATGAGACTGGGCATTCTGGATATTGAACTTTATGACCTTTGGGCCAATCATTGACTTCTCTGGAACTCACCTGCCACTTTGGTTTCCCTCATCTAATTGCTTGTTTCTCACCAACCCCCCCCCTCACCCCAGGTGCTTGAAGACCCCCTTGGATAACATCTCAATCACCAACTACCTGCTTACAGAATCAGACCTGACCCATCTATCCTGGTGTCCAAAGCTCTGTCAGCCAAAGGGCCTGAATCTTAGCGGTGTTACCCTGACCAACTTTAGTCTGGAGCTCCTTCAAGTTCTACTGGAGAAAGTTGCAGGCACTCTGGAAGAACTGGACTTAAACCTGTGTGGGACCACAGACGTCCACCTCATGGCCTTTCTGCTCACCTTGAGCCTCTGCTCCCAGCTCAAGGTCCTCAGCATGTGCGGAAACCTCATTTCCATGGCTGTCCTGGAGAGTCTCCTGTGTAATACTGACAGGCTCCCTGATTTAAGCCTAGAGCTTTATCCAGCCCCTCAGGAGAGTTACAGCCCTGGGTATCCTTCACTTGGAGAGACTTGCTTAGATAAAGGCTGAGCTGAGGGTGATCCCTACAGACTTAGAACATCCCAGGAAGATTTGGTTTAGCCTCAGCCCCTGTCCTTACTGTGATGATGACATGTGTGGTCACCTGAGTCCCAACACATAATTCTGTAATACCCTGCCTAGTCGGTTGCTTCTACCAGAAGCTTTCTTCTGGACACTTGAAAACTGAAATCTAGGACATACATCCATTATGAAGGGAAAACGCAGCCCTGGTTTCTGATATTAGCTCAGTGTGATTGAGAAAACTTGACCTAGCATGGGTGCAGGATTCCAAAAGGGTGTGTTGACTTGTGGAGTTATTGTGGGTTTTTTTTTTTAGAGATGTGTTTAGAGTCAAATATGAAACTGAATTTCTGGCAGATTCAGTCTGAAACATACATGTTCGAATTATTTTTGTATGCACACTTGTAAAAATGATCAGGAATAAAGAGACCTTCAATGTAAATGATAAAGGCCGTCCATGATATTGTTTGTGGAGTTATTGTGGGTTTTTTTTTTTAGAGATGTGTTTAGAGTCAAATATGAAACTGAATTTCTGGCAGATTCAGTCTGAAACATACATGTTCGAATTATTTTTGTATGCACACTTGTAAAAATGATCAGGAATAAAGAGACCTTCAATGTAAATGATAAAGGCCGTCCATGATATTGTTCTGCTTTCTGTATTTACATCTCATGGATCTCCAGTTACTGGTGGGTGGAAGCACTCTGTTGCCTATGATCTGAAACTCCATCATTCCCTAGCTATCTTTTTTTTCTTCCTGGTTTCCTTACTTAGTTCTGTGGGTTAATACAAACAGCAGAGAAAACACACTCAGTTGTCCTCAACAGCACACCCCTGTCAAGAGTGGGTACTTACATGCATATTCCTATGAGAAAAATACTAAAATCATACAGGTGTGAAACATGGTTTTGTTACATTTATACCACATTTCAGAAGTATGTCTTTTGAAGGGTAGGTCATGTCAATAAGAGTTTCATTTTATTCCCATATCTACTATTGGTCTTCCCTATGGAGGAAGACTAGTAGAGCATATTTTGACATCAGCATATTAAGATGTATAACAAAATGTCTGTAATATATACCATATAACTTATAGTTGGCCATTTCTATCCTCAGGTCCCTACTCTCTCCATTAATCAGCTGCAGATTCATTATAAAATATTTCTTAAGATTCTCTGGATCTCTTGTCTTACTAGTCTATAATGATGCAGAAAATATTTTCCCTTGTTCCTCCTTCTCATATCTAGATATGTACTATTGCCAATATTCTCTATGTGGTTTTAGATATGATTGATGGCCTCAAGATATTTAGCTATGTTAGAAGCCTGGGTTCCCATTGTTCAGTGAAGGAGACAGTAATTTTATAAAGTAGATGGGTATAAATAAGGTATATAGCTCATTACATTTATAAATTCATAATATAGTGAAGAGAGGCACAAGACATAAACAATTTGAAAACAAGTTAGAACAAATTAAATAATGATTAGTGAAAATCAATTGTCATGTGGTGGCAGTAATTCATCAAGTTAACAGGGGAGCTGGAGAAGCCAAATTCTGGAGGAATAAGCTAGAAAGAAAAAGAGAAATCCTTCATTTTTGTTTATAAAGTCATAAGCACCTAAGATCAGGTAGAACAATTACATCTCAAAGAAACAGGGCAATAAATGCAAGTTACTCCTAAAAGGGCTTTTATATCTGTAAGGTGAGAATTCCTAAAAAATATTTTATCATGCTGGCTTTTCCTAACTGTGTGCAAAACTATCAAATTTAGAATATCAAAAGAAGCCTATCTGGCCATCTATTGTCATAATGCTGAATAAAATTTGTCTTCAGCACTTAACCCCGTGTCTGTCTGTGATTTTCTTTGGCACAACTGATGACAGCTCAGGCAGAAAAGGTCCTTCTGAATATCCCTCAGATTCCTGCATACCCGAGAATGATGAACTTGGAATCTGGCCACTGTGGCAGAGCTCCATATTAGCCCATGAGCTTTCTTCAGAGACTGTTTTTCTGATTGACTGACTGATTTTGCTGTGGCTGTGCTAGGTCTTCCTTGCTGCAGGCTTTCTCCTGCTGTGTGCACACGGCTGCTCTTCATCGCTCTGGCTTCTTCTTGTGGTGGCGGCTCCCATGTTGGAGCACAGGCTTCAGTCCACAGGTTTAACCTGTTGCTACCCATGGGCTCAGTGTTTGTAGCTCATAAGCTTAGTTGCCCTGTGGCATGAGAGATATTCCTGGGCCAGGGACTGAACTGGCATCTCCTGCATTGTAAGGTAGATTCTTAACTCTGGACTGCCACAGAAGTCCCAGATTAAAAAAAAAAAAAATTTTATTGAAGTATAGTTAAATCATTGTGTTTTTACTTAAACACACAATTAAAAATAAACACAAGTTAAACACACAATTTAATATAATTTTAGTTAAATTATTGTGTCTCATCTTAACTGTAGGGCAAAGAGACTCAGTTACACACACATATATATTGTTTTTCATCAGGTTTATGTTTAAAATGTCACTTGAGTAGAATCCACTTTAATGCTTTTTTATGTAAAGGCCATGTATATACATGAGAGAAATATGGTGAAAGCGATCTTCCCCAAAGTGACTAAGACAGAGAACACCCTTCAGGGAGTCTTCACCTTGGTAGGCAGAGGTGTCTAAGAATTGTTCAGGCATCAAATAACTGGGGTGGGTGAGAGGCATGGAAAATTCTTATAGATGGAGAAAGGGTCTCCCTTTGCATGTGACATTCAATTTCAAAGAAATCCTTGTATGATGTGCCCCAAAGTGGCAGTCATTCCTGAATGTGGTAGTATGCTAACACCAATAAGAGCTTCGGCATTAAGTACAGAAAAGATGTCTGTATTTATGAATAGAAATAGCAGAACTTTATTTCTGGGCCTAATGGTCACCTTGATCAGAATCTGTGTGGATTTAGCTAGGTCTGAGGAAACAGTAATCATATACATACAGTAGAAAAGGGACCAGTGAAATTATGATTTATTTGACTTTTAAGACCCCTGAAAAATGGCTGGGGAAATAGCCATCTGGGAAGTGTCCTCAGTGAGACAAAAAAAAAAAAAAATTAAAGAAAACCTCTGGATGACAGGGTTATTTGGGACTGAAGCAGGTTTATTTTTTCTCTGATTCCAAGTTCCCAAAGAGCCCACAGTGCCCACCCTCAGTGTGTTGTGCTGATCTCAACTCTCTGGGAAAGAACAGCCTCTAAGGTGACAGTGTCTCCTCTGAGCCTCTCTCTTTTCCTGTCTTTTTCCTTGAAATTTACTGCATTTCTTTTTGTGGCCTTGGGTCTTCGCTGTTGTTCCTGCTTTTCTCTAGCTGGGGCAAGGGGGCTGCTCTCTAGTCATGGTGTGCAGGCTTCTTACAGAGGCAGCTTCTCTTGCTGCAGAGCAAACTCTAGAGTGCTTGACTTTCAGTACTTTTAGCTCCCAGGATTTAGAGCACAGACTCAACAGTTGTGGCAAGTGGGTTTATATGCCTCATGTCATGTGGGATCTTCCCAGACCAGGGATCAAACCTATGTCTCCTGCATTGGTAGTAAAATATTTTATGACTGAACCACAGGGAAACCCTCATTTACTATCTTAATATCACCCAGAGTAACATATTTAAATTTCTATGTTTCTCAAAATATAAAAATGAAAAAGAAACCTTTATTTTCCATTGTTGAAATCATTCACGATGTCCCTTTAGGAATGCTCAGCTCCAAAATGTCCAGAACCACTCTTATTCTCACAGAGGTTTTGACCCGTCCACCTTCAGAGAAGACTTGGCTTAGGCCTAGAAAACCAGTCATATTTCCCAAAGCTCTTCCCTTGCTGCCCAAATAGGCTCAGAATCTCCCGTGTTTCCTATGTAATCCGTTCAGTTCAGTTAACTCAGTCGTGTCTGAATCCTTGTGACCCCATCAATCTCAGCACATCAGGCCTCCCTGTCCATCACCAACTCCCGGAGTCTACACAAACCCATGTCCATCTAGTCAATGATGCCATCCAGCATTCTCATTCTCTGTCTTCCCCTTCTCCTCCTGCCCCCAATCCTTCCCAGCATTAGAGTCTTTCCCAATGAGTCAATTCTTCGCATGAGTTGGCCAAAATATTGGAGTTTCAGCTTCAACATCAGTCCTTCCAATGAATACCCAGGACTGAACTCCTTTAGGACGGACTTGTTGGATCTCCTTGAAGTCCAAGGGACTCTCAAGAGTCTTCTCCAACACCACAGTTCAAGAGCATCAATTCTTCAGCGCTTAGCTTTCCTCACTGTTCAACTCTCACATACATACATGACTACCAGAAAAATCCTGAGTGAAAATCTCATACAAGAGTGAGTGTATTTTGTTTTCTTTGATGACAACACCACTGCTCTCATGAAGCTATTTTAATTCAAGGATATTTTGCTAATTTTGACTTGACCAAAATTCCCCCAACAATGATTCTGCCAACTTTTGTTCTTTCTTGTCCAAGGGCAGGAATCAATAGTCCCTTTCATGCTTGACCCACAATAATATAACTGTCTATATTAGTAGAATACAGTCAATATTTGTGAAGTGAATCAGTGAATAGGTCCTTGATTACCTGACCACCCCATCACTCTCTGTTTGGTGATGTGTATATGAATCAATCAACTAATCTAGAGAATATGATGATCCAATCAGGGTCAATCCAATCAGGGTCAATCCAATGGTTGCTCTGTAATCTAATCAGATATACTCTTCCGGTTGGGTTAGCAGTGGGACAGAGGTATGACAGAAAAAGAAAGGCTTATAAAAGTCTCAAGTCCTGGAGAAGAGGTGCAGAATTTCCTGGCTCTGGAGACATCAGAGTGTTTCTCACAGGGTTTGAGGTGTAAGCACCCCACCAGGCACATTAGAGCCTAGTAAGTTATCACCCTCATATAAGGATTCTCTTCTCTTACTAGTGGTTAGCTAATCTTGAAGGGTGACATGTATCCTTAGTGCAGGGAGAGTTATTAAAAAATCAATTCTTTCCAGTGAACACGTTTCAGGTTTAATTTTATCTCTCAGTGTAGTTTTGCCTGAACTCAAACATTTTAGTTAGTGCTTCAACTTCTATCATTTTAAAATATCTTTTAAAATCTTTATATCTTTTAAATATCTTTTAAAAATATTTTAAAGGCATTTAATGTATGTATGTAAAATATCTTTTTGGAATTTTGTTTCATGAATTTAAAATATACAATTCTTACACAAATGGCCTTCATCTTAGGGGTAACTGAGGATGGAGGTTGTATTGGTCCACATGACCTTCCTCTTCTTATTGATATAGGGCTCTAAATGATGCTCTGACATCATCCCCTCATAAAGACTGGAGTGAGTTTTCAGTTTTCCTGCTACCCACTTCCAAGTGGGACTTGGATTAAATCAAAGCACTGTATGGAACTGAATGGGCTGGTGGTTGCCTTTCCTCTGGATTGGTACTTGTGAGAGGCTTGTTCTGAATCTAAGAGGGAAAGAGCTATAGTTTTGTGCCCATTGAGGCCTGAATGACCTGTGGCCTAACAGAGACACATCCACCCCTGCCAGAGCAGTGTCTTAGTCCTGAGTAGATTCGTCTGAAGGGTTGGGAGATTGTCTTAGGTGTGCCCCTGCTTGGCCTGACATGGATGATATGCTCACTGGCATTTTCCGCAAGATTCCTCCTGAGTCAGGATGAGTGTCCGGAGTCCCTGTAGGCTCCTGGCCCTGGAGAGAATGCACCTGCTCAGGGACAATGCCTTGGTTTATTCTTATCTGGAGTTTCTGCCCAGGGAGCTCTTCCCACCCTTCTTCATGGACACAATCCATGGAAGACACATCAAGACCTTGAGATCATGGTGCAAGCCTGTCCCTTTGTCTGCCTGTCTCTGGGGTCCTGATTGCCCTGGCTCATGTGGGGCCCTTACGAGCAGTGCTGGAAGCACTTGATGTCCTGCTGGCCCAGAAGGTTCACTCCAGGGGAACCAGATCCAGGTAGCTTGATAGGGTCCTGGACACCCGGGAAGAGACCTCTGGGGTGGGCCAAGTGGGTGACCCACGGACGGACCCAAGGGCTCTGAGGGTGGCAATGGAGAGGCTCAGAGGCCTTGGCTCACTGGGGGAAATAACCTCCTGACATGCAAGGGTGCCTGAGATTCAAGGGAGGTTGAGAGAACATGCCCTATCCCCTTCCCGTGAGGCTTAATCCTACTAGAAGTGGAGACCTTGAGAGGAGAGGGGAGAAAGGGAGCTGGAGAACAGAGAGGCATAGAGGAGAGCCAGCGAGGCAACACGTGATGAGAGAGAAGTGAGATAAACACAGGGGACGGTCTGTGGTCTATTTCTGAACCTGTGGCTGCAGTTTGTGTGGATGGTAATGCATCCCTGTCAATATCCTGTTCCTCACAGGAGAGGCAAACTAAGGGTGCTAGATTCACAGAATACTGGCCAGAATTTCTGGAGCATGTGGGATGGAGCCAGCACTCCATTCCTGAGAGTGTTCACGCTCAGGAATGGAACCAGTGGTGGAGCAGAGCTTAAGAACACACCAGGCCTTGGCTCCCTTAAAAGTATACACAGACCTTTGTCTGAAGAAAAGGACCCTGGTTAACTTCCTCCCCTATCTCCGCAGGTGGGTGGCACAAGAAAAGCCTGAGCACACCTGTGCTATAAGAAACTAACGATCCCTGCAATGGCCCTGGACAGTATCACGAAGGTCCTGAATATGGGGCAGCTGGACTGTATCCAGGAGGTGCAAGTGACTTGGAGCTGGCATCTTCCATCCTGGTCATGTTTGCTCCTCTCCTGGGTCAGACAAGCAACGTGCAGAGACCCCATCTCTCCCACATTCATGGTCTGCCCGTGAGGAGCAGCAGCAGGAAGTTGTCCGATTTCCCCCTCGGTTTCTAAGTGGCACCATCTCCAGTCTCTCTGTCTGGACTCTCCCTCCTTGTCTGATCCTGCCTGAACCAGACACTCAGGTGAGGGTGCACTGCTGCCTGGGAAACAGTCAACACAGCACTGGCAGGTCAAGCACACTGGATCCTTTGTGGTTCTATCCCAAGCAGTGATATCACTTGACCTTGGAAATCAAGGGGGAGGAGCGGAGACAACACACTAGAAATCTCTGGATGGGGCGGTTTGGCTTCAGTGAGGGCAGGCATGGGTCCTTCCTTAGGAAAGGAAAGCTACATCAGGTGACTAAGAAAACAGGTAAGTGAAGAGGGCATTAAAGAAGGGCAACCACCTCATGCCCGAGTAATTTGAAAGAAAAGTCTGAGGAATTCCCTGGTGGCCCAGTTGTTAGAACTCTTCTCTTTTGGGCTGACAGCCCAGGTTTGATCCCTGGTGGGAGAAGAATTTTCACAACCTGTGTGGTGTGGCCAGAAAAGAAAATGAAAACAAAGTTCGGGAGAGAGACAGAGAGAAAAGTTCTGTGCTTACCAGATTTCTGAACACAATGAACTAAATCACCAGTCCCTAAAAGATAGCATTTTGCTCTCAATAAGTTAGTTAATAACTAAGAAATGCATAGTTCTGAGAGGATCATAGTGGAGCAGGAGCCAGAGATCATACAGTGCTGCAGGGGGTTTGCAGGAGATGCAGAGAGGTAGTGCCAGGCCAAAATGAGATGGGTCATTCTGGGTACTGACCTTCAGGAGGCAGTTAGTAGGACCTTGTTTTGGGACAAATCACCTATCTGACAACTCTACCTCAGCTGCCACCCTAAATTCTCAGATCTAATTGCTTGCTTTCTCCCCAGATGCTCGAGGATTCCTTTGGCCCACTTGGCAGTAACTAACTGGCAGCTTACAGAGTCAGATTTTCCCCATCTGTCCCAGATCTCAAACACGTGTCAGCTCAAAGGCCTGGATCTGAGTGGGGTCACCATGATGGACTTTACTCCTGAGATCCTCCACATTCTTTTGGAAAAGTTGCAGCCACCCTCCAGGAACTGAACTTAGAGCAGTGTGGGATCACAGAGTCCCAGCGTGATTCCATCCTGAGTGAATCCATGCATCAGGACTGGAAAACCAATCCATGGTTTCAGGCATCAGCTCAATGTGAATGGAAAGGAAAGTTAATACTGCAGGGGTGCAGGACTGCAAGGGGAAATGGTTGATGATGGTACCTTCAGAGCATGGGTTTATAATATGACAAACATGAATTAATTTCCTGGAAGGAAATCTTGTTTGTACATGTGACATTACCCTTGGGTGGGGATTGGAAATAAATGGTCACAAATAACTAAACCTGCATTGTATTTGTATCCAGTGCCCTTCATGATACATTATCATGTTTGTCTGTTTTCACCTCAGGAATCTCCAGGTAGTGATGAAAGCAAACACACAGGATTGTTTATGATCAGAAATCCCACTATTCCCACTAGTTCTCTATTCTCTCTCAGACATCCACTACCTCCTAACCTACTGTGGTGGCTGTTCAGTGGCTAACTGCACACACAGTAAGGGGAACATACTCAATGGCCAAGGAGTCATTAGAGTTAAGAGCTCTATGTTAGGATGCTCAGGACCCTGCACGTGAGTTGTCCTCAGGGTTCTCCTGGTCAGACCATAGGTTCCAGCCCCTGTCCTTTCTGTGCTAGGAAAGGGCTTCACCATACACGTCAAGACCCTCCATCCTAGAAGTATCATCCACACTGTAGATGAGCCCAGTCTCTTGTCCTCACCAACCCATCCCTGTCAAGTGTGTGTAGTGGTATTCCTTGAATAAACTATAGTAAAGATATACAGTAAAGTTATACAGATTCCTTTGAGCATAATACTAAAATCATACATGCATATAGCGTGGCTTTCTTATTTCTAAGCCACATTAAGAAAATACATCCTTTTGTTGGAATAAGTCATGTCTTTGGAAGAGTGACATTATTCCTATAACACCTACTGTCTCTCCCTGTTCAGGAGAGAACAGTAGCATGTTTGAATATCAACGTAACAGCCTGTTGTCAAAAACACCTCCTATGTACGTTTTAGAATTCATAGTCAACTATCCCTACACTCACTTCCACATCCTGAGCTTTAAGCACCTGCAGATGGGGTGCGTTTATTCCAGAAAAATGTCCTAGAGTAAGAGGATCTGAGCAGTTCAAAGACACGTTGGTCAAGAATGATGTGTATATGCATTAGAAGGGATTATTATGGGAAGGGGTTCAAAGAGGATACAGAGATGGAGGAGTCTCATGGCCTGCTCTCTCTAAAGGAGAGGACCAGCAAATCTACTTTGATAACTCATGCCAATGCTTAGGACTGAAAATGGGGTGAGCTTGTGATGGAACTCCAAGTGGGATGCTAAATGCCTTAGAACAAGGGCACTACTCAGGTAAGTCCTGGAGTTTTGTCTCAAGAGCCAGAAGTGGCTATGTTCGTGGGCAAGAAGAGAATGAAAGAGAGAAGACAGTGCCTTGTTACATTCAGGTCCCCAGAAATTGGATGAAACCCAACCGTGTAGGTGAGGACAGATGTCTTCACTCATCTGATGGGTTTAAATGCTTCTCTCTTCCTGGAACATCATGTCAGAAATACTCACTCTTAATGTCACATAAATTTAACCAACACAGAGACCATGAACAAAGGGCACCCAAATGAAGGCTCCTGCTGAAGATTCAAGAGCTGGTATTGTTGGCTCTGGGGATGGAGGGGATATTGGGCTGGGGGATCTTAGGCAAGAGGATCTGCTTCTCCATAAAATGGAGGTAATGATGTATTCACAGCGTCTGTTTGTGCTGTGTGCTAAGTCATTTCATTCAGGTCTGACTCTGTGATCCCATGAACTGTAGCCCTCCAGGCTCCTCGGTACCTGGGTTTCTCCAGGAAAGAATACAGCAGTTGGTTGCTATTCCCTTCTCCAGGGGATCTTCCTCACCCAGGGATCGAACACAGGTCTCCCACATTGTAGACAAATTCTTTACCATCTGAGCCACCCGGGAAGTCTTATTCTGTAAATCAATAAGATGAAACATGTTAAGGCCTTGGCATTGGACCTGGTATAGAGTATGAGCTCAAAACAATGAGTCCTTGCCTACTTTTCCCTTGCTAGCAGACACCCCCAGGAGTCTTCGTTCCTCAGGCTTACTCTATATTCCTATAACAGGAAGGAAAGAAGGAGGGCTCAGCACTTACAGGAAGCCATGAATGAATTAGAATTCCCCCAAGCTGCTTTAGTATCCATCACAAGAAGGGAAAAGAGTTGGTCATAGGAAAGATTCCCCTCCTCTGTGTGGACAGACATCCTGAGCCTCAGGACTCCTAGGGGACCTGCTGGTACATCAGCCTAGAGGAAATGATTTAATGTTGCAAGCAGGGCTGTGGGGTTCAGCATCCTATAAACATCTGCTGTAATGTAAATACATTTGTTCTGGGATTTATATAAACATAAGGACTTTCCTGTAACTCAAATGGTAAAGAATCTGCCTGCAATGCAGAGACCAGGGTTTGATCCCTGGGTCGAGAATATTCTCTGGAGAAGGGAATGACAAGCCACTCCAGTATTCTTGTCTGGAGAATCTCATGGACAGAGGAGCTTGTTGGGCTACAGTCCATGGGGTTGCAAAGAGTCAGACTTGACTGAGCGATTAACATGCATTATATAAACATAGAAGATACACATTGTCTTTTAAAATTATAAAGAAAATTTAGTGAAAGGATGCATGTGGATTTGGAGTCTCCAAAGAAAAAAATCTTTAAAATGGATTTCAAAGATCATTCAAAAGCAGTTTCTATAAAATATTTAGAATAAGATTTCAGAACTGGATTACAATTATCCATTTTAAAGTAGACTTTACATTGAAGAGCAGTTTTATGTTCAAAGTAAAATAGAGGACATGGTGCCAAGAGTTTCCACTAAATCCTTCTCCCTCCACATTCATTGCCTCCCCAGCTGTCTACATTCCACATTCTATTGGTATATTTGTTATAACTGATAGGCCCACATTCACATATCATCATCACACAAAGTGGAGAGTTTATATGGCGCTTCCCTATTGGTGTTGTGTGTTCTATGACTTCTAACAAGTATATAAGGACATTGTAAAATCACACAGAGTGTGTGCTCTGCCTGTTTATTCCTCTTCCACCTCCAATCCTGGGAAAAATTCTGATTATATCATTGTTCTCTGAGTCTACCTTTTGTACAACGTCATGTAGTTGGGCTCACTGTATGTATGTGTCTGAGATTGGTTCTTTCACTTAGTAATAGACATTGTGGTTTCCTCCATGACTTTTCATGGTTTAATACCATTTTGTTGTCTGTATATATATATGCTACTGCTACTGCTAAGTTGCTTCAGTTGTGTCCGACTCTGTGCGACCCTATAGATGGCAGCCCACCAGGTTCCCCCATCCCTGGGATTCTCCAGGCAAGAATACTTGAGTGGGTTGCCATTTCCTTCTCCAGTATATATATATATATATATATATATATATATTCATTGGTTCTTTCACCTACTAAAGGACAGCTTGGTACCTTTCAAGCTTTGGCAATGAGGAATAAAGCTCTAAGCTTCCATGTGCATGTGTTTGCATGGATAGAATGTTTCAAGTCATCTGAAAGAAGAAAAATTGCTGGATTGTAAAACACCAATATGTACTAAATTTTTTTTTTCTTGACAAACTCCCAAGTTAGATATTGTCCAATAAAGGTAAGGAACAGTGTCCCTGTCATCCCATAACTGACCACAGAGACTGGAAAATCAGTAAATGTTTATAGAGGCATGGTCCATCAGAAACTTTATCATCAGTCTTTGGTGAAATATTATTATTTATTAAAATTCCAACTTGGGGAAAATCAATGCTAGCCCAGGTGTCAATACCACAAATATAAACACATAGAAGAAATAACTCTTCTGGTCAATATATATGTCCATAAAAATTACTTATGAAAGAAAAGTGTGTTTTTTTTAAACTATACTTTTTTAATTTTTCTCAAATAAAAACACTTTCTAATGCTACAGAGAGAAGAAGCATCTCTCCCGAACGTCTTTCTCATAAGTGTGTATGTATATACAAACATGTATAATGTATTATTATGCCACGAAAAGGAAGATATCCTATCATATTCCACAAAGCAGTATGAATTTTGAGGGCATTATGCTAAGTGAACTATGTCAGAGAAAGTAAATACTGTATGTTCTTCTTTATCTGTGAAATCTAAATAACTGAGCTCCTCTTTCTCTTTCTTCATG
>SJYX01006383.1:22378-73156 GCA_006410675.1 Oreotragus oreotragus
GGAGAGGAGGGGGGGGGGGGGGGGGGGGGGGGGGGGGGGGGGCGGGGAGAAGAATTTTAAAAATACATAAAATGGCATCAGGAAGATGTGGGACAACTTTAATCAGCCTAACATAGATATACCTGAAAGAGGTGTGGGGAGAGGCAGAAAAAAGTACTTGAAGGAATAATGGTTTCTTTAAAAACTTTGATGAAAACAATAAACCAAAAGATACAAAAGTTCAATTTATTCCAAGCACAAGAAATAGGAAGAAAATTATGCCCATTAAATCCAATCATAATCTTTATGGAAAAATTTTAACTATAAATATAATGTCTTTATTAGATTTAGAACCATTCTCATTATCTATTTCTTTTTGACTGAGCTTTGGCAGTTTGTATCTTTCAAATAACTGGTCCATTTCATTTAATTTGGTGAATTCTACCAAATGTTAAAGGGAGAAATGACACCAGCTCTACACAAACTCTTTCAAAAAACTGAATAGAAGAGAATATTTTCCAAATAATCCATATGTTCTAGTACTATTCAAATACCAAATTGGAAAGAGACATCATAAGAAAAAGATAATCATAGATGAATATCATTTATGAAAAAAGATGCAAAAAATTCTAAATAATATTTTAACCAAGAAAGTGAAACTATACAAAAAATGATATATCATTGACAAATGGAGTTTGTTTCATGAATGCAAGTTTGGTTTAACACACAAAATCAATTAAATTAATTCACCATATAAAGAGAAAAACTATCTAATAATCTCAATAAATGCACAAAGAGCACATGACAAAATCAACATCCATTTCTTATCAAATCCCTCATTAAGGTAGTAACAGAAGGGAAAATTTTCAAATTGATGAAGGTCATCTCTGAACTCAAGAGTAATACAAAAGTGCCTGCTGTACACTCACATTAAGCATTAAACTGGAAGTTCTAGCCAGTAACATAGTGCAAGAAAAATAAATAAAATGCATCAGATTGGAGAGGAATAAATGAAATTTTATTCACAGAAAACTGGTTCTCTGTATAGACAATTCAATGGAATCTATGAAAAAGCTACTAGAACCAATCAGTGAGTTAGCCAGATTACAAAATACAAGATCAGTAAACAAAAGTCAATTTTATTTCTGTGTATTAGAAATAAAAAAAATCAGAAATTACATGTTTGCAATATATAATTCATAGTAGCATAAGAANTTGTGATGTGTGTAATGACCAGCTTGTCATTACTGTGGTTGAACTGAGAAGAAGCTTCAAAGCGCTTCCCAAAGACAAACTTGCACCAAAAACGGGGTCATGGTCACTGTTGGCAGTCTGCTGCCCGTCTGATCCACTATAGCTTTCTGAATCCTGGTGAAGCCATTACATCAGAGAAGCATGCTCAGCAGATCGATGAGATGCACCAAAACCTACAACTCCTGAAGCTGGCACTGGTCAACAGAATTGGCCCGACTCTTCTCTGTGACAGCACGTTGCACAACCAATCCTTCAAAGACAACAAATTGGGCTACAAAGTTTTGCCTCATCTGCCGTATTCACCTGACTTCTCAACAATCAACAACCACTTCTTCAAGCATCTCAACAACTTTTTTGCAGGGAAAATGCTTACACAACCAGAAGGAAGCAGAAAATGTTTTTAAGAGTTCGTGGAATCCCGAAACACAAATTTTTATCCTATAAGAATAAACAAACTTATTTCTCATTGGCAAAAATGTGTTGATTGTAATGACTCCTATTTTGATTAAGTACATCTTTGAGCCTATTTATAAAGACTTAATATTCATGGTTCAAAACTGCAATTACTTTTCAAAAAGCTAAGAATAAAATAATGCCATTTGCAGCAACATGGGTGCATCTAGAGATTATCGTATTAAGTCAGACAGAGAAAGACAAGTATCATGACATCACTTATGTGTGAATTTAAAAAAAATGATACAAATGCACTTATTTACAAAACATAAATAAAGTCACAGACATAGAAAACAAAATTATGGATAATGGAATGGGGGAGATAAATTAGGATCTTGGAATTAACATATATACACTACTATATATAAAATAGGTAAACAACAAGGACCTGATGTCTTGTAGTAATTTATAATGGAAAAGAATATATGTATATGCATGTATAATGGATTCACTTTGCTGTACACTTGAAACTAACACATCATTTTAAGTTAACTATACTTCAATTAAAAATATATATATTTTAAGTTATTTCTCTTAGTCATCTATGGGTCCTTCTCTGGTTCACTGGTTTGGTAAAAAAACAAAAACAAAAACAGCACATTTGTCAATTACATGTTCAGACAAACATATACACACACAATTTTTGGTAAGGCCTTGCAATATTCTTTTCAATTCTGTCACTTCATTCCCAGGCCAGGTTTCATTCATTTTAGACTTCGTAGTTTTAAGATTAGTCTAGCTTCCAACTCTCTTCTGTGAGGTAAGAAGCCCAAGGATGTAGAGTTAGCAAATGTCAATAATATATTTCAAAGGGATTGGGGTATATAAATTAAAAGTTGTTATTCTTCCTGTAATAGAAGAATTGGCTGAAATGCTGAATTTCCTTTAATGAAAGGTTTTGATACCTTTCATTGGTAAAATGGGTTACTGCCAAAGAAATCTAAATAACTAATAGTTTGGCGTATGGTAAGAATTTCTACAATAACACCTGAACAGCAGGAGGTGCAGGTATTTTTCAAAGTAAAAGAGGCCTGGAAGCAAAAGGGTCATGCACCTTGCAGTAAGGTGAGACATCAGTTATGCCCCGTGGGCTGTTCAAAGGGGTAGAGCAGATGCAAAGAAGGGGAACCTGGAATGGAGCCACAAAACACATGCCTTTATTTCATTCACAGAGCAGACACAGCACAGAGCAGATGGTCCCTTACTTTGATGAATGATCAGAAAGGAAGCCCATGGATGCCATAGAGAGTAGGAGAGAACAAAATGCTTTTGGGTACCATGTGTCAAAGAGAGCTCCAGATGGAATGATTAGCTTCCTCTTCTCAAAACTCATCAAGAAATTGAAATCGGAAAGGATGGTCAGTAAAGAGACAAAGAGGATCAAACAGTTAATGGTATGGGAATGAAACCTCTCTTCCTTATCAAGCTTCCATTCCAGTCACACAGATCTACATGCTTTCTTTTCAGAGTCTTTGCCTCCACTATTTCTTCTTTCTGAAAATCCCTTTGAATCATCACACTGATTTCATGTCTACTGGAAAAGTATAAAAGTAAACCTGAAGGAGTCTCACTTTTCTTTGTTCTCATTCCCTGAAGGATTTTTGTGTGTGTGTGCCACCATCACACTGTGAAAATGAGTGGCTGAGTCATGTCTGACTTTTTGTGACCCCCATGGACTGTGACCCATTAGGCTCCTCTGTCCATGGAATTCTTCAGGCAAGAATACTGCAGTGGGTTGCCATTTCCTTCTCCAAGGGATTTTCCCAACTCAGGGATTGAACCTGGGTCTCCCACAGTGCAGACAGATTCTTTACCATCTGATCCATCAAGAAACACCTCACCATCACATTAAAAGATGGCAAAAATTCTAGACAAAGTATAAATTGTTTCAAAATATTTAGTTCAATTATCTGTAAAATTCATTTTTGCAAAGATAAAATCCATGCCAAACCAATTGAAGACCATTGTTGAAAACATTAAAATATTTATGATGCATCTTGTAATTTGTATCTCAAAATTAAGCATTTGACCCTGCTAGTTTCTATGTGTATGCAAATTTCAGTGAAAAAACAATTAAGAAATTCTGTTTGCTTTCCTTTGGAGGCTTATTCTCTGATTTGGAGAAGTATCCTATGTATAGTGTCTATACATAGACACTCCATTGTCTGTTACTCTGCTCCTTGGCTTATGAGCTAGAAACTCTAGCTTAAGCTAAATCATCCCACGTTTAACCATGTGATAAGCCCAGGCCCAACCTGAGCCATGACTTCTACAAGCGTGCCAGACCCTGGGGTCCTTCCCCTGACTTTTTCTCCCACTGCAACTTCTTCCTCTGGAGCAGGCGCAGCTGATCCAACCCAGGCTGAGGGATGTCTGGCATGGTCAACCCTGTACATGATCTGAGGTCAATTATTTCCTCCCTCCACAAGGCCTCCTTTTTCTCCCCCAAACCCCCTTAGTCCTCCATCTTCTCAAGGACACTTTCTTTTCTTCTTTCAAAGCCTCTCTTCCTCTCTTCTTCCTGACTAGCTCCTCCTCATTGGTGAGGTTCTTGTGCTTAAATACTGTGACCCAGTCCTCCATACCACTTTCTACGTTCCTATCAGAAGTACACAGGAACCAGTGATTCTAAACCCCTCCCTTCCTTCCTAGGAAACGTATCTGTGCTGAAATAGTCTATGCCTTTTTTTTTTTTTAAGTGCAAACCAAAACAAAATCAAACCTCAAAAAAACAAAAATCCAAAAAACTCATTCAGGGAGTTACTTCCCTGGTTGTCTAAGACTCAGTGCTTTCACTGCTGTGGTCCTAGGTTCAATCCCTGGTCAGGGAATTAAGATCCTTCAAGCCACACACACACACACAGAAACCAAAAAACCTACTACTCAGCTGAGGCAGATTTCTGGCTTCCATACACATTCAAAGCAAACATGTAGAAAAATGATCTGTTATGGACTCACTCATATCTGAATGGGCCTCCTAGGAATGGATAACTTTAGCCTTTAGCCTCTCCCATTTGGGGTCTCCTTCCGCAGGCTTATCTCCCTGACTCTGTATTCTCACAGTAACTAGAGTTTCCCAAAGCTTCTATTTAGAGTTTTCAGCTTCATTATGTCATAAGAAAGTATCATGTCTACCCACCTGTGTCTTTTCCCTTTGGATCTGTGCATCATGAAACAGATGCAGTGTTAAATAACTACCCCATTTATTAAACAGTGAATGCATCCTTGGGAGTCTCTGGTGTTCTAAGTCACCATCTACAATAGGCCACATGTAATGGCAGCATTTTTCTTCATTAATCAAGATTAATGAAAGATTAATCAAGATTTAAGAAAAGCATTCATGCTTAACAGCTTCAGAATCAGAGATCATGATGGAATACTAATTTTAGAAAGACAGTTATAATCTTTAGGTTTAGATTTTTTTTTTAAACCCCCAAATTCCATGGAGTATACTCCCAATTATTAAAAATCCCTTTTAAGGAAGTAAAACTCAAATGAGCTATTTCTGTACTCTTTTCTCATTTCTTCACTGAAAAGAAAATTATTTTTCCCATAATGTGAACAAAACTCCCTCAGGGGTCTTTTTCCCCTCCCTTTATTGATGTATACATGAATCATCATTGTACTATTTACTGAATATTCTCAAAGTAAACACTTTTATGTAATAGGGAGCCAGAGCAAGAACAGGAAACAACCCTTAGAAGCTTTCCTATGCTTCTTTCCAGTTACTGTACACCCACCCCAGGTAACAATGACCTGACTTCTAACATCATGTGTTTTTTTGGCTGGTTTTTGAAATTTACATCCTTGATGAATATTTACTCTTTTGGGTTTTGCTTCTTTCACCCAAACTAATGTTAGCGAGGCTCACCCATGTTGATGCATGTAACTCAGTTTGATTATTGTCATTGCTGTTTGGTGCTTCATTATATACATAGAACACAGTTTATTCATACATCTTGTTATTGATGAATATTTGGTTTGTTTTCATTTATCACTTGAATAATTTTACTATAAACATTCTTGTACATGTCTTTTGACCATCAGATGTATGTATTTCTATTGGTATGCACCTAAAGGTAGAATTGGTAGGTCATGGGATATACATATATTCATCTTTAATATATAGTATCAAGCAATTTTCTAATTGTGTTATACCAATTTACACTCCCACCAGTACTGTATGAGTTCCACTTGCTTAACATCCTTGCCAATTTATTCTGGGGGCTCATAGTGAGGTTTTAATTTAGATTTCCCTGAAGAACTATTGATTTTGAATATACTTGCTACATTTATTGGCTACTTGGATGTCATCTTTTTCAGCATACTTTTTCAAGCCTTTTGGCCTTTTAAAATTGTAATTGTTTTTCTTATTGATTTGTAGATTTGTAGGTGCTCTTTGTGAATCCTTTGTCAGATACAAGTTTTGCAAATGCAATTCCCACTTATCCTTTCCACACACTATTTTTGTTACGGTAGCCCTAACAATCTGATATATACACTTTAAGTCAAAACATTAAATTTCATTTATTTTATAATCATTTCATAAAAAGCCAAAGCCTTTATTTTTAATCTACTGACCACAACTGCAAATTTTCTTTCTAATCACACCCACAATTCACACAAAGTACTGCCTATGATTTTCATTTCTGATTTCTTTCAGTCAAGTGATAAAGATACATGTAAAACAACTTACATGATATATATCTTTGGACCTTTTTACTTTCAATCTTTTATGTACTTAAAGCATGTCTCTTTTAAGTAGCATACAGCTCTGTGTGTGTTTTTAACACAAGTCAGATGATGTTAGTCTGCAAAATGGAATATTCAGTCCATTCATATTCATACAATTTTTATTTTTTTAAGATTTTTTTTTATGTGTACCATTTTTAAAGTCTTAATTGAATTTTTTGCAGTATTACTTCCGTTTTATGTTTTGAGTTTTGGCCATGAGACATGTGGGATCTTAGCTCCTCAATCAGGGAATGAACATATAGCCCCTGCATTAGACTCCCAGGGAAGTCCCTAGTCTATTTATACTTAATTCAATTACTAATACACTTGAGTTTAAGCCTACCATTTTACAATGAGTTTTCTTCTTTTGTTGCTATAAAAACAACTATATCTATTGAGTTTTGGCCATGAGACATGTGGGATCTTAGCTCCTCAATCAGGGAATGAACATATAGCCCCTGCATTAGACTCCCAGGGAAGTCCCTAGTCTATTTATACTTAATTCAATTACTAATACACTTGAGTTTAAGCCTACCATTTTACAATGAGTTTTCTTCTTTTGTTGCTATAAAAACAACTATATCTATTAGCTAAATAAAATCTGCTCTTGAATCCATCTACTGATTTTTAAAATTCAGTTATTGTACTTTTCATTTTAGAATTCCAACTCAGTTGTTTGTATAGATTCCAGTTCTCTGCTGAAACTTTTCACCTTGTCTTATATTTTCTTGAAAATATTTGTCATAGTTATTTAACAACTCATAACTCTAATAAATGCTTTTCCTTTAGGTCTTTTAAATATTTTTCCCTAAGTGTTTTTTTTTTTTTTTTTTTTGGTCAATTGATCTTGTTCACTGGAATGTCTGATACTATCCAATACCAGCATTGAGTACTAAATATTTTACAGAAGCTGGAGTTTTGATGTTACCTCTCTGCACAGAGCACTTGTTTTGGTTTTGGCTACCATTACCCTGCACAGATCACTCTATTTTAATCTTGGATTAAATTGATTCTAGAGCTTGTTTCAGTCTCCAATAGGACTAATTCTGTTCATTCTTACTCTTAGTTTCTAGCTCAGTTGGTAAGTAATCTGCCTGCAATGCAGAAGACCCTCATTCGATTCCAAGATCCCCTGAGAAGGGATAGGCTACCCACTCCAGTATTCTTGGACTTCCCTTGTGGCTCAGCTGAAAGAATCTGCCTGCAATGCGGGAGGCCTGGGTTCGATCCCTGGTTTGGGAAGATCCCATGGAGAAGGGAAAAGCTACCCACTCTAGTATTCTGGCCTAGAGAATTACATGGGGTCACAAAGAGTCGGACATGACTGAGTGACTTTCACTTTTACTCTTAGTTTGCAGCCCTTGAGGGGTCCCACGTGAATGCCTGATCATTTACCAGACACTTAACACCTTAATATACTTGAATATCTAATTTTTCAATCCCATAAACTGCTAAAAGTTTCCCTCAGTATATTAATTTCTTGGCTCCTTTATATATGGAAACAGCTTGATGGGAAAAGCAGTACCAAATGTTATTCTCATCTTCTTTGTTCTCCTATTATTTTGAAGAGCTTGAACCCTTTATTCCTAGCTGTCTTTTAGCTTTCCAGTGTCATCAAAATATTTTCTTCAATTTATCCAACTTTTTAAGTTGTTATTGTTGGGTTGTTGGTCAGATACAAACTATTCTGTCATTACTAGAAGTGAAAGCTAACCACTGCTGTAGAAATTATCATCTTAAAGTCTATCATATCTAAATTGAAGTGTTTACTTTTTCATATAATATTTAGCTCATGAACACTAAAATGACAATATTCAAATTAATACTTAGGGATAATACTTAGGAACAAGCTTTTAAAAGTGACATTAAAGATAATGAGATTTCTTTTTTAAGGGATTTTCTTTTAAACTCTTTAAATTGTTCACTCTTAAATAATGCAGTGATAAACATCATTGGATGCATACTTTTGTGTCATAATGTCTTGAGTAGGCTTCTAAAGGCATAGTTTCTTGATCAAAGTTGTAAGCATTTTAAAAGTTCTGCTACATTTTTGCCCTATTGTCTCCAGAAAAGTTTGGCTATTTACATGCTGATAATTAGGCTTAACTTTAAATGTGTATCTATAACTTTGTACTTTTCCTAATTTAAGAAGAAACGAGAAAAAATATTGATCCTGGAAAGTATTTTTCCCTACCCAACTAGCCATAAAATTTTATAAAGAAAATTTTATTTTGTTTTTTACACACAACAGAAGATCTCTTTGAGCCTGATTCAAAATGTATTAAAGTTTACTCCTAAAGATCTTTTATTTCTAGCAACATGTTTGAGTTTATATCAAAGAGGGGGTTCCCATGAAATCCACATTGTAATATTAAATGCTTCAATAATTGCTGAAGTAGAGGTCTGGTAAGCAAAGTCTAACGAGTGGAAAGGTACTCAAGTTTTGCACATGGTTTAAGATTCCCAACATATCTGGGTGGCACGACAGTGCTCATGCATCTTCTGTTGCTATCCATTGGGAAAGCACCATTTGAGTCTATTTAATAAGAGTTATATGGCTCGGTTTGGTTTACATGATGTAGAAGAAACTTGGAATCTGAACTTTGAAATGACAGGACCAAACATTGTGTGACTACCTCTTTAAAAATCTATAAGAATATGGGGTGGCCTAGGGCATCTCAGCAAGGGAGGCTGACTTCAAATTACCAGACACGCCTATTATGAAGTGTTGAAAGGAGAAAGAAAAACAAATAATAAAGTTACAAAATAAAGTTTATTTTATCAAAATTAAAACTGCTTCCTTCTCTCCACTTCAGAGCAATCTTGAGATGGAACAGTCTGAGGATTACATTGCTATATCCCTTTGCAGTTAGTTTCACAGCAGGAGGTGCCTGCTATAGACAAAATTATAGGGTTAGGAATGTTCACAATTCAGCAACCTCATTGGCTTGACTATTCCTCAAGGCTTTTGAATAAAATATTTATACATCTAAATGGGAGAAAAGAAAAGAAAATGGTTCATAAAGAGAGTCCCAGAGCATGTATTATTAAAATAACAGATGGAAATATTATATTTTTGAGACATTCTTTCTATGAAGAAGTCTTTTGAAGTGTGTTTTGGTAAGACAAACTGAGCCAAAAGTAGAGGAGAGAAAGAAAGAAAAAAAAGTTTTCAAATATTTAGTGTCAGCAGTGTACAAAGTTAGCACTTTCCAAAAAAGGCAAGTCTCAAAATGCACTGCAGCACAATGTGTTTGCAAAATCTCTACTTTACATAACAGTCCCAGGGGAGGAATAATTTGGAAAATACTTGATTGTCCTTGTTCAGTTTGTGTGTATAGTCTCTGGAATCTTGACCTCTGAAATCTTTACAGAGGGTGCACGGCCTCTCCCCATTGAACTTTTCATGTTTCCTAAACTCACTGAAACCTAAGCTAAGACTCTGGGCATTGTCTCATAAAAGCTATCAGCCACCTCATTCTTGCTGAGATTTGAGAGCAGATTAAGAGTGTGGATTTTATGCTACATGGCCAGTATTGCTGGGTCATCTAATCAGGGTTTAAAGAATAAAAATAGAGGCGTGAAATGCAAGGCAAAAAGCAAGAAAGCCAGGCAGAAGGCCAAATAAAAAGTTCATCACACTTGCTTTATTTTCCTCTACATGGGAGTTTGTACCCTTGACAAAATCAATAGCTCAGAAATATTCTGTTCTTTCCAGGAAAAATACACCATTACTAAGCCATCAATTTGAATTTCTCCATCATTTAGCTTTCAGGACATGGTTCAGTTATCCTGCTAGTCTCAGCTATTAACTGGATCTGCTATATGATGATGTGATTTATTGCATGGCAGCTGGCAGTTACTCTAGCCAAAGAAAGAGAGAATTCACAGGAACACGATTATTCTGACCTTGTTTCCAGATACAGTCTATCTGACAGGAATCTGAATGCAACTTCTGTTTGACTCTATTCTTATAAGGAACAAAATAGGAAGACTAGCCGGGAGAAGGGGTAATGGTAATGATTCGACAGATAATGAAAGTTCATTTGCTTATCAGGTGATCTAAGGACTGCTAAGTTTGAGGACTTGGTTTTTGTATACATGCCCTAAATATCAAACAATGACCAGTCAGCAAAGGGTGAAAAAAAAATCCGGTGATGTATGACTTCTGAAAAAAATCAAAGTGAGCAATCAGATGACAAATTCTACTGAACGGTAAAGGCAAGAAAGAGAAAAAAAGAGGGCGACTCACTCCCACCCACCAGTGGGGGCCACCTCAGGGCAAAGCAAGAAAATGTTTTCGTAGTGGCTCCATAGGTGACAGCATCTGCTCAGGGAACTGACTCAGAAAGCCCTAGAAACTCAGGGTTCCAGGCAGCAGCAGAAAAGACTCTTGGCAGAGCTGCTTCCTGTGCCTCTTTTGATCACAGGGCTTAGGCCTTGGAAAGGTTTTCACCAGCCTGTGGTTTCCTGGTTGTGCGTCAGTACATTCTGGCTGAAACACTTCACTTCCTTCAGGCCAGCCCCTCCACCAGTGGCTCCCAGCTTCACGGTTCACTTTCTCCAGCTTTGAACTAGACTCCAAGGACACTGCTGGCTGCAGCAGGAACCCTGAATGAGAGGACTGCAGCTGTGATGTTAGCTAGCTCTCTCCTACTTGAGACAGACTCTAAGTGGAAAAAAAATTAGTGGAGCCATACCAAAAGTCCACTCAAGTATTGAAGCATAGAAAATTCTCTGGTTCCCACACAATCTCTTTTCAAAGACAGTGTGCAAAACAGAATTACCTAGACAAGTAATAAAAATACAGAGATTCCCAACCCAATATCAGACCTTCTAAATCAGAATCTCTAAGTGGAGACTGGGAACCTGTGTTCTTAAGAATCTCCTGCACAATGCTGACATATAATCACTGTCTAGTATAATATGCCCAATTTTATAAATCAGGAAACTCAGATCCAGAAATGTTGAGTAACTTTGCTAAGGTAAAATAGATTCTAACCATGCTCTTAACTATGGAGTGTCCTTTCGTGCTTGATCCCATATAACTCTTCAAAGAAAACTCATTCTGCTTACACAGGGCCCCTTTTAAATCCCACTACCTTCAACTCCCCAGGTGGCACACTGGCAAAGAATCTGCCTGCTAAAGCCCAGAAGGTATAGGAGATGTGGGTTCAATCCCTGGGTTGGGAAGATCCCCTGAAGTAGAAAATGGCAACACACTTCAGTATTTTTGCTTGGAAAATTTCATGGACAGAGGAGCCTCTCAGGCTACGTTACATGGGGTGGCAAAAAGTCGGACAGGACTGAGAGATTGAGCATATACCGTCAACTCAGGTCATATTAAAAAACATATTAGATCAGAACAGCTATCAGAAAATAACATGTGGTACTTTTGTTTACCTGTTTGGGGTGAGGAGGTGTATGTATAAAAGAATCTGAGACACTGGAAGTTCGGATAGGTCACACACACACAAAGGAATTCCTCAGACACTTCAGTGAATGATACATAGTTATTCAAAAATGTCAGGGTTATCTATCGATTCATGGGGTCGCAAAGAGTCAGACAAGACTGAGAGACTGAACTGAACTGAAGATTTTTGTTGGGTGATTTGGGGGATTGATAGAGATTAGGAAGGTCTGAATAGAAGACTAGACAGCTTCCCTAAGAAAATGGGTGATTCTCCTCTTGAAACACTAGTTTGCAATGGACCAGAACCATTGTACGTTGAAAATTGTACCAAAAATAATATATGATTTTATCATCCACATATTTATAGTCCAGAATTTAGATTGTGCCAGGAGTCACAGATTATCTCAGAGAAGTCATAATCCCATGTGATTAAGCACTTAATGGTAAAACCATGGAAGAAATTTTTTAAAGAGTACAAGATAAAAATTGTGGTTGCTAATACAATTTCTGGAGTCAGATATATATGAGTCAAAATCCAGGATCTACCACTGACTAGCTGTGTGGCCTTGAGGAAGTTATTTAACTTCCGTGAGTCTAATTTCTTCATCTATAGAATGAAGCCTGACAGGGCACTTAAAAATATTAAAGTATGGTGGGGGCGTATAGAGAGAAAGAGTAATTGCAGAGACAGTATGTTGAGGTTATTGAAGAAAACAAAAGGCAAGGGGTAAAATGCAGGTAAACCAAGTTATCTAAGGAGAAATATATCTAGATTAATAAAACCGGAAGAGTAACAAACTAAAAATATTTGTATAATAATTAATTTAAAAACTTAAGCTGAGCTTTTTCACCAAATCTCGAATCTTGTGCCCATAGACAAACTATATCCAGCCTAAGGAGTACGGAAAGATTATTGAACCTGAAATATAATATCTGCATTGGATCAGCTCCACCAAATGAAGAATTTTATCTGCTTTGTTCACTCTTGCACCCAGTGTTTAGTTACAAAATGCATGAATGGATTGATGGGATCTAATAAGGACCAAAAACCTTAACAGGAGAGGAGACTGATGAATATATAGTGAATGTATAAATACACTGTACTTCTGGGTGATGGTTTATCCAGGGTGCAGCTAAGCCATTTCTGTTAGCCATGACAACCAAGGGATGAAGAACGTTATCCTATTATGTTTCCACCAAAACAACTTGAGTGCTACCATCTTGCCAATGAAATTGAGGAACAATTGCCTGCTGCTGTTGCTGTTAAGTCGCTTCAGTCGTGGCCGACTCTGTGCGACCCCATCAATGGCAGCCCACCAGGCTTCTCCATCCCTGGGACTCTCCAGGCAAGAACACTGGAGTGGGTTGCCATTTCCTTCTCCAATGCATGAAAAAGTCTGAGTGAACTCCGAGAGATGGTAATGAACAGGGAGGCCTGGCATGCTGTGATTCATGGGATCGCAGAGTCAGACATGACTGAGCAACTGAACTGAACTGAACTTTTAGAAAGACAAAGAGGAAGGAAGGAGAGAAGGAAAGGGGGAGGAAGCAGAAAGGAGGGGCAAAAGAGGAAGATGAAAGAAGGAAAAGAAAACCAACAAAGAGAGCATAGGATCATCTATTTAAACCAAATTGTAAGCAAGCAGAAAACTATGCTTATCTTCTAATCTATTTTCTCTTAAAATATTCTTAGCATAACAGTCCAGTTAGTGACTATAAAATGAATCAAACTGTCACAAAGAACAAGAGTTCCCACTTCGCAGCTGACTGCAGTGGACCCAGTGTCTTGGTCAGTAGAAGTGATGTGGCATGCTGATTAGGAGCTCAACTTGATGTCGAAGAGGTCAGAGTTTTGCATCTCCCTAATTCTGTGAATTCAAACAAGCCACTGATCAGGACTAAGCCTCAGACATTTTGTCTTTCTTCAAAAGGGAGATAATAAAACATATCTCATAGAAGTTTTATAAAGTTTGATCCAGAATCTGGTATACTCTTAAGGCTCAATAAAGGCTATCTATCCATTTTCATCATCATCATTGTTGTTAATATTATTGAGATACTGAAATACCTCAGATATATCACTTAAAAATATGTTATGTCAATTGGTCTGGAAAACGGAGCTGCAAAACACATTCATTGCTGGGTCTCATGGGAGGGAGAAGGATCCGAAAGCTGTAATCCCCCGCAGCAGTTGGGATAGCTATATTTAGCTTTTATATATAGCCTTAAGCTCGCAAACTGCATGCAACTTTTATTATCCTTTGCAATCGACCCTCTGGTTACACAGAATAAATTTTACCTTTTGCTGATGGAGCAATGAAAGCAAAGAAAAATAAATACTTGGCCTGGGATCATAAGATGAGCCATAATTATCATAATTCCCCAAATCCCAGTCCCAGGTCCAGCCAAACAAACTAATGTTTCCATGAGGTTAAACAGTGAGTCAACCCTAGAGATATTTGGGACAATTTTAAAACAATCCAAATAGACTTTGTATTTCTTATTTGTACAAAAGAGCGAACTGAAACAGAGGAATCAAGAATACAAGGCAGTGTAGCAAAGGAAGCAAAAAAATTGTATAAGTTCTGCTGTAAAAACAAAGTACATTTGATTCATGAGCTATAGGAAGATTATTCTGCCAACAGAGAACCAAAAGAGTGAGGTCAGTTTCAGAGAAAAGTTATTAACATAGTCTGTGTGGTTACTAAGGTGGTTGCATGGAGACCTAACTTTTTTTTAATAAAATAAGTATTGAACCAAATTCTGAGAGATCAGAGAACAGAACAGAATGAACATAGTAGTAGGAATAAGGTGACCTGACTATCAGTAATTGAACTGCTTTATGGAAAACACTTAGTTGTTCAAATGGAGATATATAATCTAGCCCTACGGAATGGTTTTGAGGACAAAATAAAAGTGGGTTCTTTAAGTGTTTTAAAAACTTTATCCACTCAAAAAAAGAAACACCCTGGAAAAACATAACCCTAAATCTTACTCTCCTTTATCCACAAATAGATATCTGTCAACCACTAGGTATTAGATATTATAAAGGATTCTGAATTCTACACTCGAAAATTTTATTTAAAGGGTAAAACGTAAAAGAATATGATTATATAAAGATAAATAAGATATATTTTGATAGATTTCTAAATGATAGAAGGCTGCTGTAGAAATTTATTCATGTTGCTGAGAGACTGCTAAAAGCCAGAATGTCAAGGAAAGCAAAATAAAAGGAAGTTGGATTTGAGATATGACCTGAAGGATTTAAACTGTTAAAATGAAAGTGTAGAGGGGTTTCTATTACACTGAAGAGTTAGAAATTTATTTTATGAACACTGGAGTTAAAAATCTGAAAATTTTTATCTAGAAATGAATCTTTTGGAAGACTCATCTAACAGAATTAGTTTGGATGAAGATTATATGTAATAAGACTCATTAGAAGATTATTTATCAAAGTGGAAATATAATAACAAGAACATGAAATACTGTGGTGGTTTTCGGAATTAAAATGAAACAAGTACATGAGAGTTCTCTTGAGAGATTTGAAAAAAAAAAACCTACAAAGTCTGATAATTGATTAGGTGGAGAAAGCAAAGCTATGGGTAAAAATTAGGCAAACATGACTATGGCTTTAAGCCTAACACTAGAAAAATATGGTACCATTTATAGACCTAGGATATCAAATGGAGGATGTTTTGGCAACTTTTGAGAATAAAAGTTTTGGTATAGTGGTTTGGGAGTATATTAGTATATTATAACAGTTGTAGAAATTAGTTCTGGCAGGTATGCTCAGAGATGTCACAGAAAATCAGGGATTGGCTCAAGAAAAATTAGAGACTAGGAACCAAAGAATTTAGTACTACATTTGAAAAATATCAATTATCTGTAAAGATGTTATCTACAGCATCATCCATTATGACATAAGCTGTATATCAATTTCACATGGCCATAGGAACATGAACAGCAAAATCTGCTTAAATATTACAAAACTCAGGCACCCCTATGTCTTTCAAAAGGGTATGTGGGATATGCCAACAAAACAACTTTTTGCTATAGCATATTCTAAGAAAGATGATTTATTGTCTTCATAACTAATGACAAATACCTTAATTATTGTGGTAGGCAGCATGATGGGTCCTCAAATATGTCTGTGTTCTAATTCTTGGAGCCTATGAATATCTTACCTTACATTGCTAAAGAGACTTTGCAGGAGTGATAAAGTTATGAATCTTGAGGTGAGGAGATTATCCTGGATTTTCCAGGTGATCCCAATATAATCATGGGACATTCTTTTAGTGAAAAAGTAGGGCAGGAGAATCATAGTCAGAAAAAAACTTGAAGATGATATGCTTATAACTTTGAAGATGGAGAATGTGGCCATGAGCCAAGGAATGCAGGCGACCTCTAAAAGCTGGAAAGGGCAAAGAAACAGACTCTCCCTTAGAGCCTCTAAAAGGAATGCAGCCCTGTCAACACCTTGATATTACTCAATGAGACTCGTATTGAACTCCTGACCTACAGAACTGAGATAAAAATTTTGCTTGTTAAAGTCACTGTGTTTCTGGTAACTTGTTACAGAAGCAATAGGAAATTCATATAATAATATTACATATATTTTCTGAGTAATGGTCACTGAAGAAAATTTAGAAACTATAAAAAATTTTAATAATATAAAGATCAAAATTACTTCTCTGATCATTACAGAATAACTATCATAACTTGCCTTCCTACCTTAAAAAGACTAGAAAACAACAATATTGGCAATATAGAAAACGATTGTTTTCAGACAAAAAATCTTACTCTACAAGAAGTGATGAAAAGCTTTCTCTCTGAAAACACTTTTGAGACCACATTTGTACTCCAATCATCCAAAATGAAGAGACTTTATTGAATACCCATAGCATGGAGTAGAGACTCAAGAACTTGACACTGCAGTTGCTGGAGACAATTAACTCTAGAGGAGAGACAACTCTAGATTTTCATTAAGGAAACTTTTTTAAAGAAAAAATAGAACTAACTGGAACCTCAATTAAAATTAAATCTAGAGGAGAGACAACTCTAGACTTTCATTAAGAAAGAACTAATTGGAACCGCAATTAACATTATTGACATTCTAAACAAAATTCCACATTCTTTAAAGAAATATAACATACAGGAAGCTTTATTGAATTTACTATCTCAGCTCCCCCTCATGGGTCTCACATATCCTTATTATATAATGTTAATACGAGAAAAGGGAAAGGAAGAGGATAGAATCAAAAGGTGAGTCTTAGGGTGGAAGTTTTAAAAATCTTATTAAGAAGTAAGATGAAAAAAGAAAATATTGATAGGGACAAATCATAGGATTCACCCCAGCAAAGTGGAAATCATTAGATGGTTATTAAAATATGGGATGCACAAAACAGACACTGATGAGGTTAAAGCAAGGTTTTAGTACAGCACTACAAAAAGCTGGGTGGACTAAAGGAACTTTCTGCTGGCCAACCCCCTTCCCAAAAAACAAAGAAAACAAAATGCCCAAATTTATGTTAGTGTAATATTCACAATCAAAAGCACTAAATAAACAAAAGAGCTTGGAAATTCAACTCATAACCAAGGAAAAAATGAATCAATAAAAACAGGTGCAAAAATGACAGAGATGATAGAATTAGCAGATAAGAATATTAAAATAGTTATAACAAATATGATCATAAATTTAAAGTAAAACAGGAACATAAGAACAAGGGAAGTGGAAATGGTAAAGATGAATCAAATTGAACTTCTAGGGATCCTAAATATGCATGCAGTTAAATAACAGAAATTCAAAAGCATATAAAACACAAATTTTAAAATGAAATGAGAAATAGAAAAATCCACAACTATAGTTGGGTGCAAAAACACATCTGTTCTAGTAATAAAACAAGCTGATAAAAAATCAGTCTAGAAGGTTTGAACAACACTACCAACAACTTGAAGCCTATATGACACATACCAACAATGGCAGGATAGACATTGCTTTCAAGTACAAATGGAACATTTACCTAGAGAAACTACATGCTGAGCTATAAAACACATTTATATAAACTAAAAAGGACTGAAGTCATACAGAGTATATCCTCTGACTTCAACAAAATTAAATAAGAAGTTAGTAATTTAAGATATGTAAAAAAATTCCCATGTATTTGGAAATTCAACAGCATACATCTCAATAAGCAGTGTTAAAGATGAAAACTGCAAGGCAAATAAGATAATATTCAACTGTATGAATATGAAAACAGCATATCATTTAGGTGGGATGCAGCTAAAGCAGAGCCTGGAGTTAAATTTATAGCTTTGGTCCTTATAGTAGGGGGAAATAAATGCCTGCCATCAATGATCTAAGGTTTCATTTTAAGGGGCCAGAAAATGATGGAACTATTAAGCATAAAAGCAATATAAAGAAGAAAATAATAAAGAGAAGAGCAAAAATCAGTGAAACAGGAGATAAAATCAAGAGAGAAAAATTAAAAATCTAAAGGTTACTTCTTTAAAAGGATCCATAAAATTTATAAGTATCTAGCCATGTTGATTAAGACAATTTTGCTTACCATAATGGAAAAAATATTAAATTGACTTAACAAAAAAAAATTAGAAACCAACATCTACTCTTCAAATGACATTACTAGGACATTAAAATGCAAGCCATAGACTGGGAGAAAATGTCATAATATATTATGATAATACTATATCAGATAATATGTAATACATATATCTATGTCTTACATAGTTTAAAGATAAGCCTCAATTTTTCAAAAATGGTTAAAAAATTTCAGCAGATCTTTTACAAATGAATTATAACCAAGAGGTGGGAGGAAATATGTTCCACATAAAAGGCAATGGCACCCCACTCCAGTACTCTTGCCTGGAAAATCCCGTGGACGGAGGAGCCTGGAAGGCTGCAGTCCATGGGGTTGCTGAGGGTCGGACACGACTGAGCGACTTCACTTTCACTTTTCACTTTCCTGCACTGGAGAAGGAAATGGCAACGCACTCCAGTGTTCTTGCCTGGAGAATCCCAGGGACGGGGGAGCCTGGTGGGGAAGCTTCAGTCGTGTCCGACTCTGTGCGACCCCATAGACGGCAGCCCACCAGGTCCCCCATCCCTGGGATTCTCCAGGCAAGAACACTGGAGTGCGTTGCCATTTCCTTCGNCTTGCCTGGAGAATCCCATGGACAGAGGAGCCTGGTGGGCTACAGTCCACGGGGTCACAAAGAGTCGGACACGACTGAGTGACTTCACTCACTCACTCACTCATTGATGTCATTAGAAACCTTGAACTAATAAGCAATCATCTGGATTTTTTTTTTTTTACCTCTACCATAATCTAAGAATCTTATGAGTCATTCTTTACAATTTACATTATCTGTGGCTAAGAAGGGAAGAATAAGGAGGTACTTTTTCTTAAATTTGTTTCCAAGACCTTTACTTTTGACTCTGAATTTCTATTGTCAAATTTACAGTAGAAATCAGTCCACTCCACATTTCCCATCAAAATCATTCATACCTTGCAGATTTAGCTAAAGATTTTGTAGCAGAATGGGGGGTAGTTGTTGAGTTTTCACCATAAACTTGTAGTAAACAATTTAAATATAACTCTCAGCTAACTATTTAAATAACTACAGTGTTGTTGTTCAGTCATTTCAATCATGTCCGACTCTTTGCAACTCCACAAACAACAGCACACCAGGCTTCCCTGTCTTTCAATATCTCCCAGAGTTTGGTCAGACTCATGTCCATTGAGTCAATCATGCCATCCAACCGTTTTATCCTCTGTCATCCCCTTTTCCTCCTGCCCTCAATCTTTCCCTACATCGGGGTCTTTTCCAGTGAGTCAGCTCTTTGCATTAGTGGCCAAAGTACTGGAGCTTCAGCTTCAGCATTAGTCCTTCCAATGAATATTCAGAGTTGATTTCTTTAGGATTGACTGGTTTCATCTTGTTGTCCAAGGGACTCTCAAGAGTCTTCTCCAGCACTGCAGTCCAAAAGCATCAGTTTTTTGGTGCTCAGCCTTCTTTATGGTCCAACTCTCACATCTGTACATGACTACGGGAAAAACCATAGCTTTTGGCTATATGGATCTTCATTGTCAAAGTGATGTTTCTGCTTTTTAATACACTGTCTAGGTTGGTCATAACTTTTCTCCCAAGGAGCAAGCATCTTTTAACTTCATGACTGTGGTCACCTTCCACAGTAATTTTGGACCCCAGGAAAATAAAGTCTGTCACTGTTTCTGTTTTTTCCCCCCCCATTTACTTGCCATGAAATGATGGGACTGGATGCCATGATCTTAGTTTTTCAAATGTTGAGCTTTAACATCATCTGCCTTTCTGAGGTTATTGATGTTTCTCCTGGCAATCTTGATTCCAGCTTGTGATTCATCCAGCCTGGCATTTCTCATGATGTACTCTGCATATAAATAAAATAAGCGTGGTGCCAATATACAGCCTTGACTTACTTTTTTCCCAATTTTGAGCCACAGTACACATTTTATTTATTTCCCAGGGGTTGTTTGCTTTGTTTTAGTTTGATTTCCTCTACCTGCAATATGCAACCTTATATTATTTTCTCTTTTAGATCTCAGTCAGCAATTTGAAGTTTTTTTATCCCTTATTCATTCAACAAATAGTTGAAAGCTTACTGGGTAGCAATCACTCACCAACTGTAAGACAGATACATCCCAAGTAATAGGGATATGACAATGAACAAAACAAAATCCCTGCTCTCATGGGCTTACTTTCCCCCAGGGGGTAGAATTGGTGTGTGTGGCAAATGTCAGATAATGATAAGTGCCACAAAGAAACATATGCATCAAGCTAAGAGCAAAGAAAGAGTGGAGTGGGTGAGTGCACACATGTGTACGTTAGAGCTTGGGAGTCATTGAATTACATGCCAAAGCCAGGGAAGACCTCTCTGAGAAGGAGGCCCTTGAGACAGGCCTGAAGAATTAAAATAATGAACCCTGAGGGGTCAGTAGAACAATTCACCTCCATCCAGCTCCTACCACCAAAATCCACAGAAGATTTCTCATAGGACTCAACACAGCAAAGGGTCCACCAGCAACAGAACCAACCTTCCATGAACATTTTATCACTGCATTTTGTTAACTGTTCTTTGAGATCGTGCCCTAGTTCCTAAGAGGCTAATTAATCATCCAAACAACCACTATCCTGAAATAAGAATCATTAGCCAGGTTTGTCCATGTGGCTAAGTTTTTAAGTTGTTCAGTTGCTCAGTCGTGTTCAACTCTTTGCGACCCCATGGACTGTAGCACACCAGTCTTCCCTGTCCTTCACCATCTCCTGGAATTTGCACAAACTCATGTCCATTGAGTCGGTGATGCCATCCAATCATCTCATCCTCTGTCATCCCCTTCTCCTCCCACCTTCAGTCTTTCCCAGCATCAGGGTCTTTCCCGATGAGTCAGTTCTTTGCATCAGGTGGCCAAAGTATTGGAGCTTCGGTTTCAGCATCAGTCCTTCCAATGAATACTCAGGGTTAATTTCCTTTAGGATTGCCTGGTTTGATCTCTTTGCATATGAAAAGTTTTAAAGTAAAATTCTTATAAGTCAAATACCAGAAAAATAGGAGCCACAGTAAATATTGTCTTCCTTTGTCCTTTAATCTAAGCTACTGTTTCTTTTCTAGAAAACTTCCCCAAATAAATGATACAAATGTGGACAAAGCTTGATGTGCAGAGGTGATCATTGGAATATTATTTATAAAACTGCAAACGTGACAATCTAAACTATAGGATAATTTTATTGAAATAAAGTGCAGATCGTTAAGCTATTTAATGTCTACAAATAATTATCCATAAATGGTAGAGACAGAGAAAATGGTATCAAATAGTGACAGAATATTATTCACTTATAAATAAAAAGTTTGAATAAATTAGAAGTAATTATAAATTACTTGATATTAATTTTGCCTACTCTAGGTTTCACATAATGGTATATACAACAATATAATGAAAAGTATATATAAGTGCATGTACTCTTGTTCCTGGCTTTGTTCAGTCCATGCAATGTTATTGAAACTTCATGTTGTTGAATGTAGAATTATTTATTTATTTTTGGCTATGTAATATTCATAATTTATCTGTTAACTTGTTAGTAGACCTTTAGGTTGTTTCCAGTGTGGGATCATTAACAATAAATCTGTTCTGAACATTTGTATACAAGACATTTTGTGGGCATATGTTTTTAGCTTTTATTATAAATACCTAGAAATGAAATCACTGATCAAAAAGTCAGTGTACTTTGATACATATTATAAAAATCATAAACTGTATTCTACAGAGTTGTACCATTATACACTTCTACCATCAATGCTTATATAGTAATTCTTCACTGTTGATTTGATTTGTGTCTCCCTAGTTCTTGATTGGAAAAGGCAATGGCACCCTACTCCGGTACTCTTGCCTGGAAAATCCCGTGGACGGAGGAGCCTGGAAGGCTGCAGTCCATGGGGTTGCTGAGGGTCGGACACGACTGAGCGACTTCACTTTCACTTTTCACTTTCCTGCACTGGAGAAGGAAATGGCAACGCACTCCAGTGTTCTTGCCTGGAGAATCCCAGGGACGGGGGAGCCTGGTGGGGAAGCTTCAGTCGTGTCCGACTCTGTGCGACCCCATAGACGGCAGCCCACCAGGTCCCCCATCCCTGGGATTCTCCAGGCAAGAACACTGGAGTGCGTTGCCATTTCCTTCGCCAATGCAGGAAAGTGAAAAGTGAAAGTGAAGTCGCTCAGTCGTGTCCGACCCTCAGCAACCCCATGGACTGCAGCCTTCCAGGCTCCTCCGTCCACGGGATTTTCCAGGCAAGAGTACCGGAGTAGGGTGCCATTGCCTTTTCCAATCAAGAACTAGGGAGACACAAATCAAATCAACAGTGAAGAATTACTATATAAGCATTGATGGTAGAAGTGTATAATGGTACAACTCTGTAGAATACAGTTTATGATTTTTATAATATGTATCAAAGTACACTGACTTTTTGATCAGTGATTTCATTTCTAGGTATTTATAATAAAAGCTAAAAACATATGCCCACAAAATGTCTTGTATACAAATGTTCAGAACAGATTTATTGTTAATGATCCCACACTGGAAACAACCTAAAGGTCTACTAACAAGTTAACAGATAAATTATGAATATTACATAGCCAAAAATAAATAAATAATTCTACATTCAACAACATGAAGTTTCAATAACATTGCATGGACTGAACAAAGCCAGGAACAAGAGTACATGCACTTATATATACTTTTCATTATATTGTTGTATATACCATTATGTGAAACCTAGAGTAGGCAAAATTAATATCAAGTAATTTATAATTACTTCTAATTTATTCAAACTTTTTATTTATAAGTGAATAATATTCTGTCACTATTTGATACCATTTTCTCTGTCTCTACCATTTATGGATAATTATTTGTAGACATTAAATAGCTTAACGATCTGCACTTTATTTCAATAAAATTATCCTATAGTTTAGATTGTCACGTTTGCAGTTTTATAAATAATATTCCAATGATCACCTCTGCACATCAAGCTTTGTCCACATTTGTATCATTTATTTGGGGAAGTTTTCTAGAAAAGAAACAGTAGCTTAGATTAAAGGACAAAGGAAGACAATATTTACTGTGGCTCCTATTTTTCTGGTATTTGACTTATAAGAATTTTACTTTAAAACTTTTCATATGCAAAGAGATCAAACCAGGCAATCCTAAAGGAAATCAACCCTGAGTATTCATTGGAAGGACTGATGCTGAAACCGAAGCTCCAATACTTTGGCCACCTGATGCAAAGAACTGACTCATCGGGAAAGACCCTGATGCTGGGAAAGACTGAAGGTGGGAGGAGAAGGGGATGACAGAGGATGAGATGATTGGATGGCATCACCGACTCAATGGACATGAGTTTGTGCAAATTCCAGGAGATGGTGAAGGACAGGGAAGACTGGTGTGCTACAGTCCATGGGGTCGCAAAGAGTTGAACACGACTGAGCAACTGAACAACTTAAAAACTTAGCCACATGGACAAACCTGGCTAATGATTCTTATTTCAGGATAGTGGTTGTTTGGATGATTAATTAGCCTCTTAGGAACTAGGGCACGATCTCAAAGAACAGTTAACAAAATGCAGTGATAAAATGTTCATGGAAGGTTGGTTCTGTTGCTGGTGGACCCTTTGCTGTGTTGAGTCCTATGAGAAATCTTCTGTGGATTTTGGTGGTAGGAGCTGGATGGAGGTGAATTGTTCTACTGACCCCTCAGGGTTCATTATTTTAATTCTTCAGGCCTGTCTCAAGGGCCTCCTTCTCAGAGAGGTCTTCCCTGGCTTTGGCATGTAATTCAATGACTCCCAAGCTCTAACGTACACATGTGTGCGCTCACCCACTCCACTCTTTCTTTGCTCTTAGCTTGATGCATATGTTTCTTTGTGGCACTTATCATTATCTGACATTTGCCACACACACCATTTCTACCCCCTGGGGGAAAGTAAGCCCATGAGAGCAGGGATTTTGTTTTGTTCATTGTCATATCCCTATTACTTGGGATGTATCTGTCTTACAGTTGGTGAGTGATTGCTACCCAGTAAGCTTTCAACTATTTGTTGAATGAATAAGGGATAAAAAAACTTCAAATTGCTGACTGAGATCTAAAAGAGAAAATAATATAAGGTTGCATATTGCAGGTAGAGGAAATCAAACTAAAACAAAGCAAACAACCCCTGGGAAATAAATAAAATGTGTACTGTGGCTCAAAATTGGGAAAAAAGTAAGTCAAGGCTGTATATTGGCACCATGCTTATTTTATTTATATGCAGAGTACATCATGAGAAATGCCAGGCTGGATGAATCACAAGCTGGAATCAAGATTGCCAGGAGAAATATCAATAACCTCAGAAAGGCAGATGATGTTAAAGCTCAACATTTGAAAAACTAAGATCATGGCATCCAGTCCCATCATTTCATGGCAAGTAAATGGGGGGGAAAAAACAGAAACAGTGACAGACTTTATTTTCCTGGGGTCCAAAATTACTGTGGAAGGTGACCACAGTCATGAAGTTAAAAGATGCTTGCTCCTTGGGAGAAAAGTTATGACCAACCTAGACAGTGTATTAAAAAGCAGAAACATCACTTTGACAATGAAGATCCATATAGCCAAAAGCTATGGTTTTTCCCGTAGTCATGTACAGATGTGAGAGTTGGACCATAAAGAAGGCTGAGCACCAAAAAACTGATGCTTTTGGACTGCAGTGCTGGAGAAGACTCTTGAGAGTCCCTTGGACAACAAGATGAAACCAGTCAATCCTAAAGAAATCAACTCTGAATATTCATTGGAAGGACTAATGCTGAAGCTGAAGCTCCAGTACTTTGGCCACTAATGCAAAGAGCTGACTCACTGGAAAAGACCCCGATGTAGGGAAAGATTGAGGGCAGGAGGAAAAGGGGATGACAGAGGATAAAACGGTTGGATGGCATGATTGACTCAATGGACATGAGTCTGACCAAACTCTGGGAGATATTGAAAGACAGGGAAGCCTGGTGTGCTGTTGTTTGTGGAGTTGCAAAGAGTCGGACATGATTGAAATGACTGAACAACAACACTGTAGTTATTTAAATAGTTAGCTGAGAGTTATATTTAAATTGTTTACTACAAGTTTATGGTGAAAACTCAACAACTACCCCCCATTCTGCTACAAAATCTTTAGCTAAATCTGCAAGGTATGAATGATTTTGATGGGAAATGTGGAGTGGACTGATTTCTACTGTAAATTTGACAATAGAAATTCAGAGTCAAAAGTAAAGGTCTTGGAAACAAATTTAAGAAAAAGTACCTCCTTATTCTTCCCTTCTTAGCCACAGATAATGTAAATTGTAAAGAATGACTCATAAGATTCTTAGATTATGGTAGAGGTAAAAAAAAAAAAATCCAGATGATTGCTTATTAGTTCAAGGTTTCTAATGACATCAATGAGTGAGTGAGTGAGTGAAGTCACTCAGTCGTGTCCGACTCTTTGTGACCCCGTGGACTGTAGCCCACCAGGCTCCTCTGTCCATGGGATTCTCCAGGCAAGAATACTGGAGTGGGTTGCCATTTCCTTCTCCAGGGGATCTTCCTGACCCAGGGATCGAACCCAGGTCTCCTGCATTGCAGGCAGATGCTTTAACCTCTGAGACACCAGGGAAGCCCAATGACATCAATAGCTACCATATTTTCTGGATTCTAAGATACCACTGACTGTCATATGCAACATTAATTTAATAATAGCTGTGGGCACAAAAACAAAGTTACTAAATGTTCACACTAAATATGAGATGCATTCCAATTATGGAAAAAGCAAATCATGAGCAAAATGATCTTATCATTGAGAAAACACTGTACTTTGAACATAGAAGATTTTAATTCTTTGTTTACTGGTTTTGAGACCTGTAATAAAACATTGGATCCTTTTGGTTTTCAGTCATCTATGCTACAAGGAGACCATTCTCTTCATCATCCCTATGAGCTGGAGGAAGAAAAGGACTAAGGAAGGNTCACGGACTCGATGGATGTGAGTCTGAGTGAACTCCGGGAGATGGTGATGGACAGGGAGGCCTGGCGTGCTGCGATTCATGGGGTCGCAAAGAGTCGGACACGACTGAGCGACTGAACTGAACTGAAGTCACTCTTTACATAAAATCTTTGACGACAAGCTCCAATAGCTCAAGCAGACATAGCTTCCAATGAGCAGGACGGCAGCTCCACTTCTAATAAGTTAATCCAATGGTTTTTGTCATGAGCAAAACAAGAAATCATGTTTTTAATCATACTAAAAGGTCTCTGCATCTTGTTAACATCTGGAGTTCAATCACTTCTGTGCTAAAAACCGGGGAATGCTTCAGCAGGGCATAAATCTTGCCCCTCATTGTACATGCAATCCAGATGCTGGAGTAGAATTAACGTTCGTTTGTAACACATCTGGTGTCGGCAGCTTTGAGTAAACTCTAATAGAAAGAGTGCGGAACTAACGTGGCATTACACCTTCCCTTGGGCCAGGGGTTCTAGACTGAAGGTAAAAGCCTGCAGGTGTCCCTTGGGGCTTAGCAATAAACTGCACTAATCAGCTCTGGCATTTTGTTAAGTTCAGGGTGTTTTGAATTTTCCACAGAAATTTCACAGCACAGTAATTCTACATTCCAACTGTCTGCTTTTGACAACTCTTTAGATTTGCCACCATCTTGTAACTCCAAATAAAGTAAAAGTCCAGAGTCATTGTCAGGGTTGGACTATCCCAACAGATGGAAAGGGCAGATCATGAGCAGAGTGGTAGTAGGTGAATAAAAAGACTGAATTAATTGTAAGTATAAGAATTGGCTCAGAACCTGTAGTGAAAGGCAGTCTGTTGGAGGTGAAAGAGCATTGGATTTGAATTGGGACATCCACACACCTCCAGTGTGTGGGCATAAGTCCAAAATTACCTGGGTCACAATTTCTCACAAGGACATTTGAGAACCAAATAAAATGGCTTTTTGTAACATAAGAATCAAGTCCATATTTCTTAGAATAGCATCTTAATTCATTTCATAATGGAGCTATCCTTTCCAATCTCCTTTATACACATACCTGAGTTTTAAGCTACCACAAATGTCATGCTCTTTAAAAATCTGTTGCATACTTTTGTACTTTGGAGTCTTTGTTCTTGATATTCCTATTGGTTTTAATGCTTTGCTTCAGTTCATTTCCTGACCACTATTTCCCACTTAGCTCTGTCTCTGTAACACACTTGAACATGTCTCTATTCATGAACACTTTTTGAGGAGCATCATATAGAGCTCATAGTTTTGTACTCCTATCTTCTTGACTAGATTTTGATTCTACTTCATGAGAATCTATGAGAGAAAAAGTGGTGTCTATCAGAAGCATTTAATAAAGTCTGAAGGATACATTTCATGTTATTGCAGATGACCTCCAATTAACTCATAATTCTAGGAGAAAATGATTTGTTATAGTCAAGTGATAGAACATGCAAATGCTACTGCATAATTGGATGGTTTATATTAAGGTTTAAAAGAACATCTAGTTAACTATAACTGTTCTTATGACGACACTGTGTTCTGTTGGGGGTCAGACTTTGAAGTCAGGGAAACATCATAACGACATCTAAAGAAAGATCAGATTTATACTTTTTCATTCACGATCTGGCTGGCTCTTGTGCTCCCTGAAGGAAACTGTAGGTGAAATTGTTCACTCTATTCAAAGCACTCATCTTTATTTTAATTCTGTGCAGCATGTATGGTTGAATTATATGAGTTAAATGTGCACATGACATGATTCCACTAATCATATGTTGTGAATCTGTATTTGTAACTGTAACTAGAATGCCAGAAGAAGCTATTTTCCAACTTAGACTTGAAAACTGCCACACCACAAAATGAATCACATAGAATAAAAGAGATAAGACGTGAACACTGATAAATGTTTATCGCCTCATTAGAAGGAAAAAATGTGAACTGAAAAAGTAAGATTGACAATGGTACTGATGTTGTAAAGAGGCAGATCCATGGCAGTGATAAGATCCTGATAATGTGACTTTGCTTGGGGAGCATTTATGTTTTCCTCAGTACTTCTGTATGTTTCATTCATTCATTTGTCTTCTCTGTCCATCTGTGAAGTAATTCCGTAGGGAAGAAGGAAAACCAAAGAATGACTGTATCAATCTAAAAATAGCCAGGTAGGATTAATCAGTTGTTCAATAGAAAGGTTTTGTAAATTAACATATAAATGTTTATTGAGGAAAGCAGCTTTGATTGAATAAGATATTCAATTCAGGTTTGGTGAATAAATAACTAAGAGAAAAGACCACTGATGTGCTGAAAGAAAACACACACGTACACATACACAGAAATGCTGAGAGAATTCACAACCAAGAGATTTTTACTATAACCAACACAACATGGTAAAGCAAGTAAGCTCCAATTAAAAAAAGAAATACTAAAGAATATATTTTAAGATAAAGGAAAATTATAACAGGAAGCACAAGATGCAATGGACAGTTCTGGAAAGGGTAAATATATAGATAAATATAAAAGAATATTGACTTTAAAATAATAATAATGTAATTTCTGTGGGGATTACAGTGTGTAGAAGCATATGATGGAAGACAAAATGTGGGGCAGAGAATAATGGAGTTATACTGTTCTAAATTTCTTAAATTATTGAAAAAGCAGTAAGCATATTAACTTAAGATAGACTATAATAAGTTAGAGTGTGTCTTGCAATTTTTGGGGTAGTCACTAAAAACAAGGACATTAAAAGGTATAATAGACGTCTAACAGAGGAGATAAAGTGGAACATTAAAAAAAAATTGACTGTTACAAAGGAGGGGCTTCCCAGATAGCACTGGATGTAAAGAATACACATGCCAATGCAGGAGACACAAGAGACACGGGTTCAATCCCTGGGTCAGGAAGATCCTGTTCCAGTAATCTTGCCTGGAAAATTCCATGGGCAGAGGAACCTGGTGGGCTACAGTCCATGGGGCCACAAAGAGTTAGACATGACTGAGGGACAGTGCATATTATAAAGGAAGACAGGAAAGGATTAAAAAAAAAAAACAGAAGGAAAAATATAGCAAGTATGACAGACTTAAACTCAGCTGTGTTAATAATTGCATGATATACAAATGAATGAAACAAGATTTCAAGATTGTTAACAAGATTTTTAGGCTGGATTTTTAAAGGAATACAATTATGGCCACTTATAAGAAACACACAATAAATATAAAAATACTCAAAGTTTAAAAGTAAGAGAATAGCAACAACAAAAAGATACACCAAGGAAGCATTAACTATACTGATATCAAAGTCGACTTTAAAGTGAGAAGAGCTGAGAGATAAAGAGGGATATTTCAAAATATTAAGTGGGTCAATTCATCTAGGAACCCAGATCTTGGATAATCCCTAGCAAGATTAATTTTAAAAACAAAAGGGGAGAGAGAGGAGGAGCAGAGAGGGAAGGTTGGGAGTGGAAGGGAAAGGGTAGGAAGAAAGGGGAAGGGGAAAACAGAGAGAACTAGTGACCAACATAAAGATAAAATGAGAGAAATTCATGCATTAAAAAGATGAAAAATATAAACAATTTTACACCAATAATTTAACAACTTGGGTTAAATGGGCATGTGTGCATATTCAGTCATGTCCAACTCTTTGGGACTCCATGGACTGTAGCCACCAGGCTCCTCTGTCCATGAAAGTTTCCAGGCAAGAATACTGGAGTGTGTTGCCATTTCCTTCTCTAGGGAATCTTCCCGACCCAGGGATCCAAATCAAATCTCTTGCCTCTCTTGCATTGGCAGGCAGCCTCTTTACCACTGTGCTACCTGGAAAGCCTAGGTTAAACGGGCAAGTGCCTTTAAAATCACTGCTCAAATTACCCTTATGATCAGGTGGAAGAGTACCTTCCTGGTCATGTTATGTATGGTCCTTCACAACAGAGCCCCAGTGTTAAGGGAAGCACACTGAAACCATCCACCCTGGCTAGGCACCATAATAACCTTTTGCATGAGTTTTTTTATGACAGGAGGTCCTGGTAAGGAACACAGAACTAATGAGCCTGCATCAACCGGAAGAATTCAGAAAAGGTCAAAAGGAGATACAACATGTCCCACCACTTCCCAGAATCCTTCTCGCTGGCATCCATCTTGATTGAACAAGGTGTGCACCACCAGGAAGGACTCTGAGTCAGAATGATTGGCTAAAGACAACCTGGAAACTAATCCCATCACCATAAAACCTGAGACTGCTAGCCACATGGCAGAGCAGTTCTCCTGGATTCCCTTATTCTATTGCTCTCCACCCAGGCACCCTTTCCCAAAAAAATCTCTTGCTTTGTCAGCACACGTGTCTCCTCAGACAATTCATTTCCAAGTGTTAGACAAGAGTCCACTTTCAGGCCCTGGAAGGGGTCCTTCTTCCTTCAACACCAAGACCTGAATGCCTACAGAGACCACTGGACCCGCCTCAGACCCTCAGTGAATAGACTTCTGACGTAGAATGATATTCCCTGTTTGCCTGAGACTGAGGGATTTCCCAAGCCACAGGACGTTCAGTGCTAAAACAAGGAAAGTCCCAAACAAACCAAGATGATTTCACTACACAGTGCCTTCCAAAAATCTTCCAGGGGTGGAGAGGACTGGTTCTGTGCAGTCTCTCCTGGCATCCTCAAGGGTTGAGGGTATCAGTTCTCAGAACACACCCACATCCTGAGGCACAGCTTTGGGGAAACTCAGATGTGATAACATCTTTAAAAGACTTTCTTACCCAATTCAACTAAGCTGTTGTTCAGTCACTAAGTCATGTCTTTGAGACCCTATGGACTGTAGCCCATCAGGCTCCTCTGTCCATGGGATTCCCCAGGCAAGAATACTGGTGGGTTGCCATTTCCTTCTCCAGAGGATCTTTCCGACCAGGAATTAAACTCATGTCCTCCTGCAAGTCTTCTGCACTGCAGGCAATGCTGAAGCACCAGGGAAGCCCAACTTACCTAAGAGAATGGCTTAATCATTGTTCTTTACTATAATAAGGGTTATCCTCTGTATTCTTCCTAAATATTGAGAACACCTTCGGGGAAGGCAATGGCACCCCACCCCAGTACTCTTGCCTGGAAAATCCAATGGACGGAGTAGCCTGGTGGGTTGCAGTCCATGGGGTCGCTAACAGTCAGACAGACTGAGCGACTTCACTTTCACTTTTCTCTTTCATGCATTGGAGAAGGAAATGGCAACCCACTCCAGTATTCTTGCCTGGAGAATCCCAGGGATGGGGGAGCCTGGTGGGCTGCCGTCTATAGGGTCACACAGAGTCGGACATGACTGAAGTGACTTAGCAGCAGCATTGAGAACACCTTACCCTTCCACCCATGCATACCTGTATTTTCTAAATGAAATTTTGTGTTCATAGTCTCCATTATCTAAAGCTATCCAGGTTTACCTAAGCTTTCATCATCTACCTTTCCACAAAAAAAATCCTCCTCCAGACAAGACACTATCTTTAAATGTAAACACAAACAGCTGTAATCATATATAACATCTGACAGTTCTCTCATTCAGTCAGTTAAGAGAAGATTATGTGAAAACCCTATATTCTTCTTTTACTGCAGGTTGCATTTTTTTTAAATGAAGGACAGAAAAAACAACAGATTATTTGCATTTCAGTTTTTCCTTTTTCCTTTTTTAAAAATTGGAATATAGTTGATTTACAACATTGTGTTAGTTTCAGGTGTATATTAATAGAAAAGTGATTTATACATTTTTTTGATTATTTTCCCTTATAGGTTACTATAAAACACTGAATACAGTTCCTATGCTATACAGTAGGTCCTGTTGGTTATCTATTTATATATAGTAGTGTGTATCTGTTATTCCCAAATTCCTAATTTACTCCACCCTTTCCCTTTTGGTAACCATAAGTTTGTTTTATATATTAGTTTTTTTTTTTTTTTTTTTGGTCTGTTTTGTATATAATTTCATTTGTATCATTTTTTTCTTTAGATTCCACTTATAAGCGATATCATATATTTGTCTTTCTCTGTCTGACTTACTTCAACTAATAAGTGAGCCTCTAGGTCCATCCATGGTGCTACAAATGGTATTATTTCATTCTTTTTTTATGGCTGAGTAAGCACTCTTGCCTGGAAAACCCCATGGGCAGAGGAGCCTGGTAGGCTGCAGTCCATGAGGTCGCTATGAGTCAGACATGACTGAGCGACTTCACTTTCACTTTTCACTTTCCTGCATTGGAGAAGGAAATGGCAACCCACTCCAATGTTCTTGCCTGGAGAATGCCAGGGATGGAGGAGCCTTGTGGGCTGCCGTCTATGGGGTCGCACAGAGTCGGACACGACTGAAGTGACTTAGCAGCAATATCCCTATGGTCTTTTTTTTTTTCTGTTCCTCCTTAGAAACTCAATAGCTTACTACAGGATGAATGAATGAGAAGGAATTTGGAAAACATTATTAATATAATAGCTTAAAGTGTTTGGTCTTCAATTAAATGGTAGGTTTATTATAATTATTATTATTGCTGGTTTTTCTTTTTTAATTAAACAAGTATAGGACAGGAAAGAAGTGCTGGGAACTTGGTTTAATCCTCTAAGCATTAGATCATTTAAACTTAAAAACTCAAAAAGTAAAAGCTATGAATTGCCACAGTCTTTCAGGACATAAGTCCAAGATTAATTTGAACATGAGTAATACTCTATCTTCTTTTTGCTTCCTCTACATATTTAAGTCCTTAAATGATCAGTGAACCTGATTTGCTTTGGGGCTCCTTGTGGAAGGATAATACCTTAGTTATTTTTGACTCTCCCTATGCCTAGTTCAATACAAGCATTCAAAATTGTAACTGACTTGAATTTATCTAAGTAAGTTGAGATTTCCTAACTGCTTTTTACTTGGGATTCCAGAGATATAAGTTGTCATTAGCTAGAGGAAGAACCTAGATGTTACTGAAAACCATTTCCTTGAGGTATATGCTGTGCTTAGTTACTCAGTCATGTCTGGCTTTTTGTGACCCCATGGACTGTAGTCCACCAGGCACTTCTGTCCATGGGGATTCTCCAGGCAAGAATACTGGAGTGGGTTGCCATGCCCTCCTCCAGGGGATCGCCCCAGCCCAAGGATCAAACCCAGGTCTCCCACATTGCAGGTGGATTCTTTTCTATCTGAGCCACCAGGGAAGCCCAAGAATACTGGAGAGGGTAGCTTATCCCTTCTCCAGGGAATTTTCCTGACNGTCCATGGGGATTCTCCAGGCAAGAATACTGGAGTGGGTTGCCATGCCCTCCTCCAGGGGATCGCCCCAGCCCAAGGATCAAACCCAGGTCTCCCACATTGCAGGTGGATTCTTTTCTATCTGAGCCACCAGGGAAGCCCAAGAATACTGGAGAGGGTAGCTTATCCCTTCTCCAGGGAATTTTCCTGACCCAGGATCAAACCAGGGTCTCCTGAATTGCAGGCGGATTCTTTACCAGCTGAGCTACCAGGGAAGCCCCTTCCTTGAGCTATAGGACAACTTAACTTTGAAAATCACCAAAAAACAAAACATAAATTAAGCAGAAAACATTGTGTTAATCTTGAAAGGAAAAATGTCCATTTCATTGTACCTCATATTCTGGGTGAACATTTTCCAGTAAAAGCAAAGTGGGAAGAGGCACCAGGAAAGAAGAGCATCTCCCTGGGGAGCATGGGGGCAAGGAGTCTTGCATATGAACAGGGGCTCTTAAAAAATAGAAAGGCTTTCCCACCCCCCCCCCAGGGTAGCAATACTACAGCAGACAAAATAAACTTTAAAACAAAGACCAACAAGGGACAAAGAAAGACATTACATAATGATGAAAGTATCAATCCAAGAAGAAGATATAATATTTGTAAATATATATGCACCCAAGACAGGAGCACCTAATTATATAAAGCAAATATTAACAAACAGAAGGGGAGAAGTTGACAGTAACACAATACTTGTAGGGGACTTGAACATCCCTGTTTATATCAATAGTCAGATCACCCAGACAGAAAATAAGGAAACCCTGGCTTTAAATGATACATTAGACTAAGTGGACTTAAAAAAAAAAACTGTGGTAAAAACCACATAAAATAAGATTTCACAATCTTGAAAAAAAGTAACAAGGATTCTCTTTAATCTAAAAGTGGAAGAAAAAATGGTAAGTTGGTTAAGTTTACAAAAAATAAATAAAGATATATAGGATTCTCTCTTAACTTGAGAAAATTGGCTTGTATATCAGTATTTTGAAGGTTGTTTGTTTTTTTCTTAAATCAAAGATTGGAAAGATGTAAACTTCTTCTTCTAGTATACATCTGATTATAAAGTAAAACAATGTTTAAGGAGTCTTTAGATAAACTTAGAGATTATAAATTGAATAATTTACTAAATGAGGTCCAGAAAATAGAGAATAGGTGCTACCTTAAGTTTCCTTTGGTCTGAGACAAGTAAAGTTGTGTTCTCTGTTAATCAGTTAATTTTTCCTGATGTACTTTTATCGCTTTTATTTTCAAACATATCATTTGCTTTTATTTTGTAGGTGTTATATTATTAGAAGACTTCTCAGGTGAATTGAATTCATATGCATTTACGTGTGTGTGCTAAATTGCTTCAGTCTTGTCTGACTCTTTGCAACCCATGGACTGTAGCCCACCAGGCTCCTCTGTCCATGGGATTCTTCAGGTAAGAATACTGGAGTGGGTTGCCCTGTTCTCCTCCAGGGGATCTTCCTGACCCAGGGATCGAACCCAGGTCTCTTACCTCTCCTGCATTTGCAGGAGGGTTCTCTACCACTAACACCACCTGGTATGGTGAACTTTTTATGCCATTGTTTTATCTATTTATCATGAGGTTTTTTTCTCTTTTTCTTCCTTTCCTAACTTCCATGGGCTACATCACACTTCTCTGTTTCCTTTACTTTCACTATGTATTTTATTATTTTAGCCATTACCTTTTAAAATTTATCCTAAAAGCTTATATTTTGCTTTTGAGAAAGAGATGAATTACTATTTGTAGTTGTTCACCCAAAGGCAATGAGATTAGTATTCTTTAATGTCTTCCAAAATCCTCTTACCAGAGTAAGAAGTTAGTGTTATCTATTTTTGGATCTACTTTAAAAATCCAATAATTACCGTAAGAGAACATGTTCATTTAGAATGATCAATATGCTTTACTGATTTCTGTGCTTATGGCTGCTCCTTGCAATCCATTCTACTTCTGTTTCTCTACTCAGACACCCAGTTCTCCTCCACAGAAGCAAGCACTCTGAACAGTCCTTTATCCTTATAAAAATAATCTATATATCTACAGGCATGTATACCTGTATATACATATAGATACAGATATATATACACGTACATGTGTGAGTCTTTCCATGTGTATGTGTGCATGTAGACATACATAATATTTTCACATATTTTAACACTAAATATAATATGCTATCCTTGCTTTATAAACTTAAAAACATATTTTAGAGATAATGCTGTATCTATACCTTATTCTTTTAAAAGAATTCATATCATTCTATAATGTGATAATATATAACTTATTTAGTTAAACCCATATCATTAAACATTTAGGCTGTTTCAAATCTCTTGCTATTACAAACAATACTGAAACAAATATCTTCATAAAAACACATATTTACGTATACTCAGGGGGTAAATTTCTACAATAAATATGTGAAAACAAAGGCTATACGCCCTTATAATTTTTATAGCTATCATTATATTTGACCTCCAGAGAGGTTTAACAATGTACATGTTTACTAATTATATATGAATGCCTGTTTCACTCATCCTCACCAGCACTCTATGATGTTAAACTTTATGATTTTTGCCAATATGATAGGTGAAAAGATGTAGCTTAATGCTATGATTTGTAGGTTTCTTTTGAATGGGTCAGGTTAAGCATCTTCTGTCAGTTTAAAAGAGATCTGAGGTTTTTTTTCATTTCAACTCTTCTAAGACACCTATTTTAAGCATAATTTTTATATAAAACATAGAGTTTTATATTTTATTATGATCAAAAATGACTTTTTAATAAAAGAGTTACCCACATATATTTATAGAGGCCAGTCTTCTTTGGTCTAAATTCTGTCATTTTTGTCATGCTTTTTGTTTTTATTATTTCTATTGTAAAATATCACAAAATATTTTTTCTAGTGTAGAAAATATTATACTACATGATCTATTTTCTTTCCTTTTTCCTTATTTACATTTTCTTGATTTTTAAAATTCTTAATAATTTGGAATGATAATCATATTTTATAATGCAAAGACATATACATCTCAATCATCATCTGATTTAATAGGGTATTTCTGCCAAATCTTTAAAAAATTGATCATTTCAATGATATTTAAATTGTTCCAGAGAAAACTTTCTACTGAAGTCATGCTAAGTCACTTCAGTCGTGTCTGACTCTGTGCGACCCCATAGACGGCAGCCCACCAGGCTCCCCCATCCCTGCGATTCTCCAGGCAAGAACACTGGAGTGGGTTGCCATTTACTTCTCCAATGCATAAAAGTGAAAAGTGAAAGTGAAGTCACTCAGTCGTGTCCAACTCTTCGCGATCCCATGGACTGCAGCCTTCCAGGCTCCTCTGTCCATTGGATTTTCCAGGCAAGAGTACTGGAGTGGGGTGCCAATGCCTTCTTTGACTGAAGTCATAGGTGAACCATAAATGTTTATTACCACTACCTTCATTGAACATTGTCCTGGAAGTATTGTGTGTGTGTGTGGGGGGGTGTGTGTGCACTCTGTTATGTCCGACTCTTTGCAACCCTAGGAACTATAACCTGCCAGTCTCTTCTGTCATGGAATTTTCCAGACAAGAATACTGGAGTGGGTTGTCATTTCCTATTCCAGGAGATCTTCCTGATTTAGGGATGGAACCCGCATTCTTTCATCTCCTGCATTGGCAGGCAGATCCTTTTTATCATTGCCTACCACCTAAGAAGCCCTCCTAGAGGTAACAGCCAACACAATGTAAAAAGAAAAATAAATCAATTTTAAGAAGTTACATCAATAAGAGAACTTTATAAGGGGGTTGGGTAAAATGTTAATGTATAATGACAGTCCTTATACTACAAACAATATCTAGCTAGATGATCTACAGGAGAAAGAAGATTTACAAAAGCACTAACAACAACAAAATCTAGGAATCCAGATGAGTAGACAGACAAGCCTATGAAAGAGACAAGAACATCCAGAAATAGATCCAAATACATATGTGCATGCATGCTAAGTCATTTCAGTCATATCTGACTCTTTGCGACCCTATGGACTGTAGCCCTCCAAGCTCCTCTGTCCATGGGATTCTCCAGGCAAGAATACTAGAGTGGGTTGCCATGCCCTCCTCCAACGGATCTTCCTGATCCAGGGATTGAACCTGTATTCTTGTGTCTCCTGCATTGGTAGGTGTATTTTTTACCACTAGGGCCTCCAAATACNGGACTGTAGCCCTCCAAGCTCCTCTGTCCATGGGATTCTCCAGGCAAGAATACTAGAGTGGGTTGCCATGCCCTCCTCCAACGGATCTTCCTGATCCAGGGATTGAACCTGTATTCTTGTGTCTCCTGCATTGGTAGGTGTATTTTTTACCACTAGGGCCTCCAAATACATACAGTTAAATAGCAAAATGGGCTTCCCTGGTGACTGCCTGCAATTCAGGAGACAGCCTTCAATGTAGGCAAGGCAGTTTCAATCCCTGGATTGGAAAGATCCCCTTGAGGAGGAAATGGCAACCCACTCCAGTATTCTTGCCTGGAAAAATCCCATGGACAGAGGAGTCAGGTGGGATGCAGTCCATGGGGTCGCAAGATTTAGACATGACTTAGTAACTAAACCACCACCATAAAGCACAGGAAAAATTTCAAAATGGGATTGGAAATATGACTTATATAATAATTTGTGCTGGGAAAGCTAGGTAGCCACCTGGAAAAAAATTAATTTGGGTTTATATCTGTCTCCAGAATAGATTTGCAATTGATCAAAGATTTAAGTGTAGAAAATGAAATAATAAATGTAATAGATGAACCCATGAAAAAATTATTCTCTCAAGTGAGAAAATTTTTTCTAAGTATAAACAAAATCCAGAAGCCATAAAAAAATGGATAAACTTCACCATATAAAAATGTTTTAAACATTTTGCATGGTAAGAATAACAATAATCAAAATCAAACAAAAAATTGAGAGAAAATGTTTGCATAAGAAACAAAAAGCTGATTTCTCTAATATATTGACATAAGGAATTTCTATTAATCAATAAGGAAAATCCCAATAATCCAGCAGCCTAATGAGTGGAGACTGTGAACAGATAGATCACGGAAAAGTAGATACAGACAACTATTAAAAGAAGAAGAAATGCTCCTTTGAAGTACATTAAATTAGCATTTGTTTAACCTAGAAGATTGGCCAAATTTCGAAAGTATGATAACTCTGTATCAACTAGAGCTCAGGGAAACAGTCTCAAGCATAGACCATATACATTGAAATCAATAAAATCTGTTTGCAGGGTATCTGATTATAGTTAACAGAGTTAAAAATACAGCAGATCTGCATTTAGGACTCTATCCTGCAGATCTGCTTACACATGTGGTAAAGTGATGTATATAGAAGATGATTCACTGCAACCTTGTTTATAAAAGCAAAATATGGTAACCACCTAAATATGCATCACTAGAGTACTGTTTATATCAATTCTGGTATATACATATAATGGTACATTATAAATAGTAAATAAAGAAAAAGAAGGAGTTTTATGTATACATAGGATGATCTCCAAAGAATGCTTTTAAAAGAAAAAAACAGAGACTATTGTATGCAACATACAAACATGTGAGTAAAAATTAATTAATAGGTCAAGAGATAGAAACATAAAATAGATATCTTAATCCTGGCCACTAGAGTCTATATTTCAATAGCATCAGAGACTTCTTCCCCACAGACACCTTTCAATTAGAGCCAAGATACTTTTGATTACATTCTTCACTGGGTAGAATGTACTGCATCCTTATTTTTACTTGTCAAAATTCAACTCATCTTTAGCTCCTCCTGTAAATTAGTCTTTATCTTCTTTTTCCTTCAACATTACCATCTGAACCTGGGTTTTTTCTTTTTTAATAAAAGGTAGTAAAATTTACTAAGTCTACATGATGCTGGAAAAAGGGAAAGAAGGGAAAAGAAACAGCTACTAAATATGAGTTTGCCAGGCACTTTAATGCCCTGTGTCACTTAATTGTATAACAACAATATAACTCAGATACTATTCCAGTTACAAATGTTGAAACTAGATTGAGGAGATAAGAGAATGTTCCTAGTGTCACACATCTAACAATTGAACATACCGGAGTTTGGACTTGGGTATGCAAGATCCCCTAACTTCCCTTTTTCCACTATACAGTCATACCTATGGAATTTCTGCCACTTTTCTTTAGAACCCAAACAAATGTGAGATCATCTAGTTCAACGCTCTTGATTTACAAATGAGGATTAAAAAAAAAAAAAAAAGCTGCAGAGGTTAAGTGCTTTGTAAACTAGTTTGTTAGTGTTGTTGGAGAGGGATAGAAGGTCCATAAAAACACATGTATGTAATTAGGACAAGGGATGTAAGGTCAACCTGGTACTTTACACTTTTATAGTAGAATTTAGAATTAGCAGGATAATTGATAGTCTTTAAAATTAAAATGCAGTCACATACCACGATCTGGGGAGGTTCAGGAATGAAAAGCATAAACATCTGAGAATGAATATCCTTCTGTGGAAATTAATGTCCAGCCATGACATTTATAAGAATGCTTTAATGTAATTAATTCTTTGCCAAGCATCTTTCTAGGCTAAAGACAAAATGAGTTCTTGACATTCTGATACAAAGTCCATGTGCCTGAAGATAAAATCCCGAGGTCTCCAGTGCTTACAAGCCTCCTCCCTCCAATATCTGGCTCCCATCCACAGCCTCTACCACTCTGGCTCAGGAAGTAGGCAATTTCCTGCCCTGACTGAGCCGGATATTAAGACCTCTTTGTTCCTTATCTCTGAGAAATAACACCTCTCTGTAATACTTCAAATGGCTGACTGACTTGTGGTCATACCTATCTAGAGGACTCTCTGCTGTTCTTTAACATTAGTGTTGACTGAGGCAGGGCGATTTGCTCACATTCTAATTGCAAAATGTTGTGGGGTGATATGGAGCACATTGGATTGCGCTACAGTTTGTAGGCTGTCTATTAGGGTGAAGAAGGTTTTTAAAAGAACTATAAAGATAATCTTTCTGTGCCTCCCCTGACCCTCAACTCATCTACAAACAAACCCACTATTTTACGTCAATTTGCACTTATGGACTACAGCCCACCAGTCTCTTCTGTCCATGCAATTTTCCAAGCAAGAACACTGGAGTGGGTTGCCGTTTCCTTCTCCAGGCACTTATGGAAACATCTTTTCTCTGATGAGACATTTTAAATGAATTCATTCATATCGGTGCAGACAAAACTAGAACTTCTAGGCTGTGCAACATGGGCAGTTTAACTCTTCTCCTTGGAGGCAATACATACATAGATAACAACTGCTGACAACTTCTTGGTACATCCCAATGTATAAAGACACATGACATATCGATCCATATACATCGGCTGTGTTCTCTACTTGACTGATGGTTAGTAATAACCATCTGCACATCCACAGCTTGTCCAGTTTCCAGGCTTCTTCCATTTGGTGGAATGTTAATACAATATTCCTATTCAACACTTCAAAGCCCTTTCAAAACATTTCACTTTTCATGTAATGCATGCCCTACATTCCTGCTTCTTCTGTTTGGAGCTTTGATACCAGGAATAGTTAAAAACAGTTCATCATGGTAACCAAGCACAGAAAAGAAAATTTAGAAGTAAAAATGTAGAAAGCACATTCTGCCCTCCTCCTTCATTAGAAGGGTTACAGGAATAAGAATGTTTTTAGGGCTCATTTAGTCTTACCAGCTTATCTTATAATATTGGACACTGGGCGGGATAATTAACAGTATTTTTAGTAATGAGATGGAAAAGCTTCCAGGTAAAGGAAACTCCATGTCCATAGACACAGGGGTGCTCACTGGGCTACCAGAAGAAGACCCTGACTAAATGACTAAATGGGTTAATCAGGAAGAAACAGAACACAAGATTAAATAAGTAGGATTGCACAAATTTACAAAGGACCTTGAAATTTCCATCGGTAATTTGTGGATCAACTTTCTACTTTTCTTGAAATTTTAACACTGAATCATGTAGCTTACATTTGGAAAGAAACTCAGTATCTCAGCTTTTATTTCTGCTTTCATTACACTTAATTTATTTAGTTATGCATTTTTATTTAATTCAAAAATCTTTGTCATCCACTAGATTGTCATTTTTAGAGTATCTGGCCCAGACGGCAGGCACATAGTAAGTAATGAAAAACTATCTGCTGAATGAGGTAATCTGAATCAACCTTCTACTCAGAGGTATTAAGGCTTCCCTAGTAGCTCAGATGATAAAGAATCCAGGAGGAATGTAGGAAACACAGGAGACACGAGTTCAACCCTTGGGTCAGGAAGATCTTCTGGAGAAGGGAATGGCTACCCACTCCAATACTCTCGTCTGGAGAATTCCATGAACTACAGTCGACAGGTTTGCCAAGAGTCAGACATGACTATGCGACTAACAGTTTTTCATAGAGGTAATATATTTTCTAAAAATAGTTTCCCTGACTAGTTGACTCCCTAACCACAGTCTCTATGAACATCCTTAATGGAGTCTGACCATCAGCATGCCCTTGTCAGGCTGCCATTATTGAGAAAGAGCAAACTTCTTTGGAAGAAGAGGGCTGTACTTTAATTTACCAGGATATTCTAGGTCAAATGACATGAAAATATTGAATGATGCTAATGTTGCTGGTAGGCACTAGGCTTTAGGTAAGATATAAGGAAAGTGAAAGTGAAGTCGCTTAGTCGTGTCTAACTCTTTACGACCCCATGGACTGTATGTAGCCTATCAGGTTCTTCCGTCCATGGAATTTTCCAGGCAAGAGTGCTGGAGTGGATAGCCATTTCCTTCTCCAGGGGATCTTCCCAACCCAGGAATCGAACCTGGGTCTCCCGCAATGCAGGCAGCCGCTTTACCGTCTGCGCCACCAGGGAAGCCCCATAAGGAAAGGAAGTATGCTTTTTTAAAAACCTTATGGAATTAGACATCACCATATTTATTTTCCATATAAAGTAACTGAGGTTAAGCTATGGGTACTTTATTCAAGACAGCAGACAACATAATACTGAAATTGATTTGAAATCAAATCTGGCTTTGAAATTTAGATTCTTCCTCATTTACTGCTGCTGCTGCTAAGTCACTTCAGTGGTGTCCGACTCTGTGTGACCCCATAGACGGCAGCCCACCAGGCTCCCCCATCCCTGGGATTCTCCAGGCAAGAATACTGGAGTGGGTTGCCATTTCCTTCTCCAATGCATGAAAGAGAAAAGTGAAAGTGAAGTCGCTCAGTCTGTCTGACTGCTAGCGACCCCATGGACTGCAGCCCACCAGGCTACTCCATCCATTGGATTTTCCAGGCAAGAGTACTGGGGTGGGGTGCCATTGCCTTCCCCGTCCTCATTTACTACCCTGCCTGTATTAAAAAAATATAAAACAAAATTGCTACCCTCATATAAGTCACAATATAGTTGAACAGACAGATTTGTAAATGCCCACTATCACGTTTATTGCAAGTGTGTAAAATGCACTAAACACAGAGAAAGCAATTAGTTTGGCCTGAAGTTTGGAAATGTCAGGGAATGTTTCATCAATGCAATGGCTTCTGACCTGGGTCATGAAGATGGCTATCAAGTGGAATCAACATGACTCATCAGAATGAGTCTCCCAAAAGGAGACCAAGAGCTCAGTGCAGCCATTCTCATGGGAGCACATATGTTCCAGCCAGGCTGGGAACACATCCAAGTCAATATGTGTTATCTTCAGTGGGATCCTTACAAGATTTTGTTTGCTTGATACGTAATTGTCATTGTTTAGTCACTCAGTCCTGGTGTCCTGACTTTTTGCAACCCTATGGACTGCAGTCCACCACTCTCCTTTGCCCATGGAATTTCCTGAGCAAGAATACAGGAGTGGGTTGCCATTTCCTTCTCTAGGGGATCTTTCCCACCCAGGGATTGAACTCACATCTCCTGCAAGTCTCTTGCATTGCAGCTGGATTCTTTACCACTGAGCCAGTGGGGAAGCCCACGTGATACATAAGTACCCCCTTAAATCTATCCACCTATGTGTGTATGTGGGCATGTGTGAATATGCACACACACACACACATACACACACAAACACATACCACCTGCTACCGTCATCATCATCATCATCATCATAAACACTCCATTGTCATATCTGGACAAGATGTTTTAGTGCCCTACTATTCTCACTGCCTCTGAGCATTAATAAACAAGGCACTCAGTTTATGTGATTATAAGAGTACAACCAAAGGAATTTTAAATGCCAGGCATGGTTAATTTAACTGACTTGAACGCTATGAACACTTGTATAACACCAAAATTTAGCATCAAGAATAAATACAGACTAGGCAGCAGTAGAGATGTTTCCTGAACTCCTCAGTTTCATAACAGAAATTGGTGAATGCCCTCTGCAATTTGCTCTTATTGTGGATGGAACCAGTTTCTCATGGAAACAGAAAGCTTCCTCTATGTTTATTGCACATTAAAAAAAAGACTGGCTTTAAGGCAGCCACACAGACCACCTCACTCTTTTCCTTAGAGGAGACTGAATAAAGAATTTAAAATTCAAACTCCAGCTTGCTCATCACAAAGAAAACTACCCAATACTAATGGGCTAAAAGCAAATTAAATTTGTTGGTATTCTGTTATTCAAACAGAACAACAGGGGTTATTTGAGATATTCAATAAGTGGTTGATTTGTGATTATTGCTTAGCTGTTAGTAGGTATTGTAAGAACAATGACCTTTCCAAGAAAACACTGCTGTTTCTGAACAATGCCTCTGGTCACTCAATAAACTTTGAGCCTTTGGCAGCAAATCTTAAGTTTCTTCTACTCAATATATACTCGTGTAGCTTTCAATGAAGCAAGAAGTAATTGTGTATCCAAGACGGACTGAAGGTAACCCCATTTCATAGCTCATCCATGATACTGAGGCTAGGGGTAGGACATGTGTCTGGGATTTGGGCACAATTCTACCAACATGTTAAGAAAAATATTGAAAAATGATGGTGGGCAGTGATATGAATAGTGTGCGGAAGGAAGTCTAATTTGAGAGTGGACCTGATTTCCTTAGTCTTGCATTTGATATGCCTCAGATTCCCAACCCTGCATGGTTTGTACCACTGGATAGTCTTAAAGAGGTCATAGAAGATGATGTGTAAGTGACATTAACTCCTTACAATGAGTCCTTAGAGAGCAAGTGCTGCTGCCGCTGCTGCCGAGAATTCAGAGTTTTCTAGTGCAAAAAGCTTTAATATGTTAAAAGAAGACTTCTGAAAAAAGAGGTCCTAGAAATGGGAACCACAGCAGTGAGCTGTTAAAGAAGATGCTGAAAGCACTCACCTACAATGAAGTGAATAAGCAAGAAAGGAGAAAAGAGACATTTTAGAAAAACTCAGTTCTATCTGGATTCACAGAAAGAAGCAAAGGAATATCAACCTAGGCAGAGGAAGTTGAGGAAACTATGCCTCTAACAGCATGGTCTTTCTTCCACGTTGTCACATTATCTTTTTTGGGGGAAAATAACCTTGGAACTTTAGAACTAGAAGGACCACTAAAGGTCACCTACTCCAACTCCATTATTATACAGCTGGGAAGACTGAGGGCACAGAGGTAGTGACTGAGCTCAGGCTGCACAGCCAGTAATTGGCCAACCAGGTCTGTGGTTTGTCTTTCAGACTTCTGATGTTCCCTGATTTGGGGATCAGAAGACTCTAGGTCTAGCATTTGTTCTTCTACCAACTAGCTATTTAAGAGATTCTGCAAGCTCCCTGTGCTCAGCTTTTTCATCTACCCTGTTCCATGCAATTATTAGATGAAAATGAAGATCTGGCATATTGCATTCATTATAAAAATTAAATGTGTGTGTGTATTGTTTCAGTCAAGTCCGGCTCTTTGAGACCCTATGGACCTGTGGCCCACCAGCCTCTTCTGTCCATGTGATTCTCCAAGGCAAGAATCCTGGAGTGGGTTTCCATGTGCTCCTGCAGAGGACCTTCCCAACCCAGGGACTGAACCCACATCTCTTATGTCTCACACATTGGCAGGTGGGTTCTTTACCACTAGTACCACCTGAGAAGCCCAGAATGAAAATAATATTATTCAAAAGTAAAGGACTCCTACCAGATGGTATCTCTTGGGAAGTAAGTGATGAAAATTAACTTTGTATCTTTCTCAGGGTTTAGCACAGACATTGCATGAATAACAATGAAATGAACTTTCATTTTATGTTATTATTTATTTTTTATTTGAGTATAANTACACACACAAACACATACCACCTGCTACCGTCATCATCATCATCATCATCATAAACACTCCATTGTCATATCTGGACAAGATGTTTTAGTGCCCTACTATTCTCACTGCCTCTGAGCATTAATAAACAAGGCACTCAGTTTATGTGATTATAAGAGTACAACCAAAGGAATTTTAAATGCCAGGCATGGTTAATTTAACTGACTTGAACGCTATGAACACTTGTATAACACCAAAATTTAGCATCAAGAATAAATACAGACTAGGCAGCAGTAGAGATGTTTCCTGAACTCCTCAGTTTCATAACAGAAATTGGTGAATGCCCTCTGCAATTTGCTCTTATTGTGGATGGAACCAGTTTCTCATGGAAACAGAAAGCTTCCTCTATGTTTATTGCACATTAAAAAAAAGACTGGCTTTAAGGCAGCCACACAGACCACCTCACTCTTTTCCTTAGAGGAGACTGAATAAAGAATTTAAAATTCAAACTCCAGCTTGCTCATCACAAAGAAAACTACCCAATACTAATGGGCTAAAAGCAAATTAAATTTGTTGGTATTCTGTTATTCAAACAGAACAACAGGGGTTATTTGAGATATTCAATAAGTGGTTGATTTGTGATTATTGCTTAGCTGTTAGCAGGTATTGTAAGAACAATGACCTTTCCAAGAAAACACTGCTGTTTCTGAACAATGCCTCTGGTCACTCAATAAACTTTGAGCCTTTGGCAGCAAATCTTAAGTTTCTTCTACTCAATATATACTCGTGTAGCTTTCAATGAAGCAAGAAGTAATTGTGTATCCAAGACGGACTGAAGGTAACCCCATTTCATAGCTCATCCATGATACTGAGGCTAGGGGTAGGACATGTGTCTGGGATTTGGGCACAATTCTACCAACATGTTAAGAAAAATATTGAAAAATGATGGTGGGCAGTGATATGAATAGTGTGCGGAAGGAAGTCTAATTTGAGAGTGGACCTGATTTCCTTAGTCTTGCATTTGATATGCCTCAGATTCCCAACCCTGCATGGTTTGTACCACTGGATAGTCTTAAAGAGGTCATAGAAGATGATGTGTAAGTGACATTAACTCCTTACAATGAGTCCTTAGAGAGCAAGTGCTGCTGCCGCTGCTGCCGAGAATTCAGAGTTTTCTAGTGCAAAAAGCTTTAATATGTTAAAAGAAGACTTCTGAAAAAAGAGGTCCTAGAAATGGGAACCACAGCAGTGAGCTGTTAAAGAAGATGCTGAAAGCACTCACCTACAATGAAGTGAATAAGCAAGAAAGGAGAAAAGAGACATTTTAGAAAAACTCAGTTCTATCTGGATTCACAGAAAGAAGCAAAGGAATATCGACCTAGGCAGAGGAAGTTGAGGAAACTATGCCTCTAACAGCATGGTCTTTCTTCCACGTTGTCACATTATCTTTTTGGGGGGAAAATAATCTTGGAACTTTAGAACTAGAAGGACCACTAAAGGTCACCTACTCCAACTCCATTATTATACAGCTGGGAAGACTGAGGGCACAGAGGTAGTGACTGAGCTCAGGCTGCACAGCCAGTAATTGGCCAACCAGGTCTGTGGTTTGTCTTTCAGACTTCTGATGTTCCCTGATTTGGGGATCAGAAGACTCTAGGTCTAGCATTTGTTCTTCTACCAACTAGCTATTTAAGAGATTCTGCAAGCTCCCTGTGCTCAGCTTTTTCATCTACCCTGTTCCATGCAATTATTAGATGAAAATGAAGATCTGGCATATTGCATTCATTATAAAAATTAAATGTGTGTGTGTATTGTTTCAGTCAAGTCCGGCTCTTTGAGACCCTATGGACCTGTGGCCCACCAGCCTCTTCTGTCCATGTGATTCTCCAAGGCAAGAATCCTGGAGTGGGTTTCCATGTGCTCCTGCAGAGGACCTTCCCAACCCAGGGACTGAACCCACATCTCTTATGTCTCACACATTGGCAGGTGGGTTCTTTACCACTAGTACCACCTGAGAAGCCCAGAATGAAAATAATATTATTCAAAAGTAAAGGACTCCTACCAGATGGTATCTCTTGGGAAGTAAGTGATGAAAATTAACTTTGTATCTTTCTTAGGGTTTAGCACAGACATTGCATGAATAACAATGAAATGAACTTTCATTTTATGTTATTATTTATTTTTTATTTGAGTATAATTGCTTCACAATGTTGTGTTAATTTCTGCTATACAACATGCATCTTCTCCATAGGACATTCACAGAGCACATTAAAATGACAGCCTCTTTCTCACTTTGGAAGTGGCTGAATTTCAGTGGGTTTATTTTGTAAAATTAAACTAGCTTCTTGTTGGCACTGTCAGGGAAAGAATGGTCCCAATTGCCATCCTTGATTATATATTTCAGCTCTAGAGAATAGCAATGTTAGTTATCTTCACCATCAGAAAGTTCTAGGACCAAATTTTACCAGGTGAAACAGTGTTGTTGCTAAGGAAATAAGATATCTAAGAGAAATAAAGTTGATCCTCAAATTTGGTTTCCCCCACCAAAAGATTTCCAGAGGGTGTATTTTAACTTACAGAGCTTTCGTTGCCATCAAGACACTCTTGGGTTCTTAACTTTTTGCCAACGAACATTTAAAGTGCTCCCAGAGATAAGGTCATCATCCTCATATCCTGTGATAGCAAAGCCATGGAAAACCCCTACACATTTTGGTGTTTCAAAATATACTCTTGGGTGGACTTTGCTAACTCACAATATATTTTAATGTCCATTCACAACTTCCTGAATTTTTAAGTTTAGGAAAAACTTATTCCTATTTCACTTACAGGAGAAGTTCTACAAGGGAAAAAAAAATTACTCTATAGGATAAAATAAGATATACATACAATTTGAAGCAAACTAAAATAACTTGGACTCACAACCTTTGGATCAGAGTAATGAGGAAACCAGAAAAAAAAAAAAAAAGGAGCATCAACATATGAACTCTATTGTGCGAGGTGGTATATGGTTGTATTGTCCAAGGTGTGAACGTTTTTTATCAAAAGTCCAGACAAGACAGCACAAGTAAAATGACTTCAGAAGGAATTCGGTGAAGATCCACAGAATGTACCTGTGAAGGCTATATGGGGTCACACTGCAGACCATAGGCTTTAGCGTCAGACAGATTTGAGTTTGAATTCTAGTTTCACCACTTACTAGCTGACTGACTTTCAAACACCACTTGATCTCTTCAAACTTCAATCTTTTCATCTGTAAAGTGGAGATAATGCTGACTGCCTCCATGGGCTACTATGAAGTTACGTGGGACCTGACTGTGAAGCTTTACACAGTACCTGGCATATAGCAAGAGTTTTAAAAAATGGCTACTCCAGGGGATCAGAGATGTTACCCAAAGGTTATGAGGACTAAGCAGAGAGGAGCAGTGGCTATCATTGCAAGTGAGAAAGCATGACAAGTCCAGAAATCCCATTTAAATCTTCTGATTTTCTAAGTGAAATGGTTGATTATTAGTAGTCATATAAAACAAAGCTGGCTTAAAACTCAACACTCAAAAAACTAAGATCATGGCATCTGGTCCCATCAGTTCAGTTCAGTCCAGTCACTCAGTCGTGTCTGACTCTTTGCGACCCCATGGACTGCAGCACACCAGGCCTCCCTGTCCATCACCAACTCCCGGAGTTCACTCAAACTCATGTCCGTTGAGTCAGTGATGCCATCCATCCTCTGTCATCCCCCTTCTCCTTCTGCCCTCAATCTTTCCTAGCATCAGAGTCTTTTCAAATGAGTCAGTTCTTCAGATCAGGTGGCCAAAGTACTGGAGTTTCAGCTTCAACATCAGTCCTTCCAATGAATACCCAGGACTGATCTCCTTTAGGATGGACTGGTTGGATCTCCTTGCAGTCCAGGGGAATCTCAAAAGCCTTCTCCAACACCATAATTAAAAAGCTTCAATTCTTCAGTGCTCAGCTTTCTTTATAGTCCACTCTCACATGCATGCATGACTACTAGAAAAACCATAGCCTGGACTAGGTAATGTGTTGACAAGGTAATGTCTCTGCTTTTTAATATGCTGTCTAGGTTGGTCATAACTTTCCTTCCAAGGAGTAAGCGTCTTTTAATTTCATCACTTCATGGCAAATAGATGGGGAAACGATAGAAACAGTGACAGACTTTATTTTCTCGGGCTCCCAAATCACTGCAGATGGTGACTGCAGCCATGAAGTTAAAAGACACTTGCTCCTTGGAAGAAAAGCTATGACCAACCTAGACACCCTATTAAAAAGCAAGAGACATTACTTTGCTGACAAAGGTCCATCTAGTCAAAGCTATGGTTCCAGTAGTCACATATGGAAGTGAGAGTCGGACCATAAAGAAAGCTGAGCTGTCTCTTCACCTTGCTTACAGTTTCCTTCATTGTGCAAAGCTTTTAAGTTTAATTGGGTCCCATTTGTTTATTTTTGCTTTTATCTCCACTACTCTTAGAAGTGGGTCATAGAGGCTCTTGCTATGATTTATGTCAGAGTGTTCTGCTTATGCTTTCTTCTAAGAGTTTTATATTTTCTGGTCTTACATTTAGATCTTTAATTCATTTTATTTTTGTGTATGGTGTTAGAAAGTGTTCTAGTTTCATTCTTTCACAGGTGGTTGACCAGTTTTCCCAGCACCACTTAAAGAGACTGTCTTTTCTCCATTGTATATTTTTGCCTCCTTTGTCAAAGATAAGGTGTTCATATGTGCATAAATTTATCTCTGTGCTTTCTATTTTGTTCTATTGATCTATATTTCTGTCTTTGTGCCAGTACCATACTGTCTTGTAGCTTTGTAGTATAGGCTGAAGTCAGGAAGTTTGATTCCTCCAGTTCCATTCTTCTTTCTCAAGATTACTTTGGCTATTCGAG
>SJYX01006383.1:76705-96554 GCA_006410675.1 Oreotragus oreotragus
TGGTTGGATCTCCTTGCAGTCCAGGGGAATCTCAAAAGCCTTCTCCAACACCATAATTAAAAAGCTTCAATTCTTCAGTGCTCAGCTTTCTTTATAGTCCACTCTCACATGCATGCATGACTACTAGAAAAACCATAGCCTGGACTAGGTAATGTGTTGACAAGGTAATGTCTCTGCTTTTTAATATGCTGTCTAGGTTGGTCATAACTTTCCTTCCAAGGAGTAAGCGTCTTTTAATTTCATCACTTCATGGCAAATAGATGGGGAAACGATAGAAACAGTGACAGACTTTATTTTCTCGGGCTCCCAAATCACTGCAGATGGTGACTGCAGCCATGAAGTTAAAAGACACTTGCTCCTTGGAAGAAAAGCTATGACCAACCTAGACACCCTATTAAAAAGCAAGAGACATTACTTTGCTGACAAAGGTCCATCTAGTCAAAGCTATGGTTCCAGTAGTCACATATGGAAGTGAGAGTCGGACCATAAAGAAAGCTGAGCTGTCTCTTCACCTTGCTTACAGTTTCCTTCATTGTGCAAAGCTTTTAAGTTTAATTGGGTCCCATTTGTTTATTTTTGCTTTTATCTCCACTACTCTTAGAGGTAGGTCATAGAGGCTCTTGCTATGATTTATGTCAGAGTGTTCTGCTTATGCTTTCTTCTAAGAGTTTTATATTTTCTGGTCTTACATTTAGATCTTTAATCCATTTTATTTTTGTGTATGGTGTTAGAAAGTGTTCTAGTTTCATTCTTTCACAGGTGGTTGACCAGTTTTCCCAGCACCACTTGTTAAAGAGACTGTCTTTTCTCCATTGTATGTTTTTGCCTCCTTTGTCAAAGATAAGGTGTTCATATGTGCATAAATTTATCTCTGTGCTTTCTATTTTGTTCTATTGATCTATATTTCTGTCTTTGTGCCAGTACCATACTGTCTTGTAGCTTTGTAGTATAGGCTGAAGTCAGGAAGTTTGATTCCTCCAGTTCCATTCTTCTTTCTCAAGATTACTTTGGCTATTCGAGGTTTTTTTGTGTTTACACACAAATTGTGAAATTATTTGTTCCAGTTCTGTGGTGAAAAATACCACTGGTAGCTTGATATGGATTGCATTGAATCCATAGATGGCTTTTGAGAGAACGTTCATTTTCTCTTAAAAGCTTTTGCACAAGGAAGGAAACTATAAGCAAGGTGAAAAGGCAGCCTTCAGAATGTGAGAAAATTATAGCAAATGAAACGACTGACAAAGAATTAATCTATAAAATATACAAGCAGCTCATGCAGCTCAGAAAAATAAATGACTCAATACAAAAATGAGCCAAAGAACTAAACAGACATTTCTCCAAAGACATACAGGTGGCTAATAAACACGTGAAAAGACGTTCAACATTACTCATTACCAGAGAAATGCAAATCAAAACCACAATGAGATACCATCTCATGCTGGTCAGAATGGTTATCACCAAAAAGTCTACAAACAATAAATGCTGGAGAGGGTATGGAGAAAAGGGAACCCTCCTACACTGTTGGTGGGAATGCAAACTAGTACAGCCACTATGGAGAACAGTGTGGAGATTCCTTAAAAAATAGAACTGCCATAAAACCTAGCAATCCCACTGCTGGGCATACACACTGAGGAAACCAGAGTTGAAAGAGACGCATGTACCCCAATGTCCATTGCAGCCCTGTTTACAATAGTTAGGACATGGAAGCAACCTAGATGTCCATCGGCAGATGAATGGATGAGGAAGCTGTGGTACATATACATGATGGAATATTACTCAGGTATAAAAAATGACACATTTGAGTCAGTTCTAATGAGGTGGACAAAACTGGAACCTATTACATAGAGTGAAGTAAGTCAGAAAGAGAAATACCAATACAGTATATTAGTGCATATATATGGAATTTAGACAGACAGTAATGATGACCCTATATGCAAGACAGCAAAAGAGATACAGATGTGAGGAACAGACTTTTGGACTATGTGGGAAAAGGCAAGGGTAGGATGATATGAGAGAATAGCACTGAAACATATATATTACCATATGTAAAATAGATGACCAGTGCAAATTTGATGTATGAGGCAGGACACTCAAAGCTGGTGCTCTGAGACAACCCAGAAGGATAGGGTAGGGAGGGAGGTGGGTGAAAGTTTCAGGATGGGGGGACACCTGTACACCCACAGCTTATTCATGTCAATGTATGGCAAAAACCACCATAATATTGTAATTAGCTTCCAATTAAAATAAATAAATTAATTTAAAAAAAAAGAAAGCTGAGCACCAAAGAATTGATGCTCTTGAAATGTGGTGTTGGAGAAGATGCTTAAGAGTCCCTTGGACTGCAAGATCAAACCAGTCAATCCTAAAGGAAATCAACCCTGAATATTCATTGGAAGGACTGATGCTGAAGCTAAAACTCCAATACTTTGGCCACCTGATGCAATGAGCCGACTCACTGGAAAAGACCCTTATGCTGGAAAAGATCTAAGGCAAGAGGAGAAGGGGATAACAGAGGATGAGACAGTTGGATGGCATCATTAACTCAATGGACATGAGTTTGAGCAAGCCTTGGGAGAAAGACAGAAAAGCCTGGTGTGCTACAGTCCATGGGGTCACAGAGTCAGACACAACTTACTGACTGAATCGAACTGATATAAAACACATGCACAACTAGAATGAAAAGATTTCACTAATAATTAGAGATAATTTGAAGGACTATAAGGGTTCAACAGTACTTGAACCGTGAACTTACAGATGTTCAAGCTGGTTTTAGGAAAGACAAAGAAACCAGAGATCAAATTGCCAACATCTGCTGGATCATCGAAAAACCAAGAGAGTTCCAGAAAAACATCTATTTCTGCTTTATTGACTACACCAAAGACTTTGACTGTGTGGGTCACCACAAACTATGGAAAATTCTTCAAGAGACAGGAATACCAGGCCACCTGACCTGCCTCTTGAGAAATCTGTATGCAGGTCAGGAAGCAACAGTTAGAACTGGACATGGAACAACAGACTGATTCCAAATAGGGAAAGAAGTACACCAAGGCTGTATATTGTCACTCTGCTTATTTAACTTATATGCAAAGCGCATCATGAGAAACGCTGGGCTGGATGAAGCACAAGCTGGAATCAAGATTGCTGGGAGAAATGTCAATAATCTCAGATGTGCAGATGACATCATCCTTATGACAGAAAGTGAAGAAGAATTAAAGAGCCTCTTGATGAAAGTAAAAGAGGAGAGTAAAAAAGTTGGCTTAAAACTCAACATTCAGAAAACTAAGATCATGGCATCTGGTTCCATCACTTCATGGCAAATAGATGAGGAAACAATGGAAACAGTGACAGACTTTATTTGGGGGGGCTCCAAAATCACTGCAGATGGTGACTGCAGCCATGAAGTTAAAAGAAGATTGCTCCTTGGAAGAAAAGTTATGACCAACCTAGACAGCATATTGAAAAGCAGACACATTACTTTGCCAACAAAGGTCAGTCTAGTCAAGACTATGGTTTTTCCAGTAGTCATGTATGGATGTGAGAGTTGGACTAGAAAGAAAGTTGAGCACCGAAGAACTGATGCTTTTGAACTGTGGTGTTGAAGAAGACTCTTGAGAGTCCCTGGGACAGCAAGGAGATCCAACCAGTCCATCCTAAAGGAAATCAGCCCTGAATATTCATTGGAAGGACTTATGTTGAAGCTGAAACTCCAATACTTTGGCCACCTGATGCAAAGAACCGACTCATCTGAAAAGACCCTGATGCTGGGAAAGATTGAAGGCAGGAGGAGAAGGGGACGACAGAGGATGAGATGGTTGGATGGCATCACCAACTCAATGGATATGAATTTGGGTAAACTTCAGGAATTGGTGATAGCCAGGGAGGCCTGGCGTGCTGCAGTCCATGGGGTCACAAAGAGTCAGACACAACTGAGCAACTGAACTAAACTGATAAGGGTAAAGGATATTCTAGATATAATATCATCAGAAAATAGAAAAGTACACCAACTAAAGAAAACAAATAGAGCTGAAAGCACAATGGTCTTCAGAATATTACTTGCTGGTGATCACTCATAGTTTCAAGATACCTCCTATGAATTCCTTCATTTGATTGGATAAGTGGAAAATGATACAGTAGTGTTTTCATTTACTCTAAGTGAAATAGGAATTGTTGCCCATCTTGACTTCAAATCACTTGTTTTACTGTTTAAAAGCTAGTTTTAATTTTGGGGTATACACAAGCCAAATTCATATTTTTTATCCCTAAAGAGGTTAAAAACATAACTTTTGCTCTGAAATTTAGTTTATTTTCAACTTTTGAGAAACAGTCTTGTTTCCATTTGTCAGAACAAGTTGCTCTTGTCTTCCATATCAAGAAGAGGGTAAAAGAACCAAATAGTGGAAGGTACAAAGCTTGAATCAAACATGTTTAATATAAAATTTTTAATATAAAAACAAGTAAGCAATAAAAGATTTTTCAAAAACTCCAGAAAAAAAAGCTTGATATAATCTTCTTGGTTCATGAAGCAACTCAAAAAAAAAAAAAACCAGAAAATAAATGGAGCAATTGTCCCTCCCCTTCTCCTCACTCAACTTAGTCTTCCCCCTTTTGCAGGTGGGGGGTAACATAATTTGCAGAGAAACATGAGATTTTCTTTTTCAAAGAGGGACAGAGGTTATATAAAGGTTGAGAAACACCTTCAGAAACCCATCAGCTGGAGAACTATTTAAACATCACTAGGGACAACATATTCCCCCCATGAGGCATGCTGCAGGAAAGAGAGGAACTGAAGCCTTTAATTTCTTCTGTGGTAAATGGAGTTTCCCCAAATCAGATTATAAACATTGGAATACTAGCTCGAGTGATCCCATCAAAGATTTTATTGCAGTGACTGTGTCAGACGTCTGCTGTTATCAGTTCTCTTAGGAATAGTCAAAGGAACAAGAACTCTGAGTAAGGATTCCCTTCTTTACACAATGCTAATTCTATACTCATCTTAAAAGAAAAATGAAAAAATAAATATTAATCTTATAAATGCCAGCATTTAATGCAAATTACTCTTTTAAAAATGACCTTTCACTTAAATGAGGTTTGCACTGATATACACAAGTTTTCTATAAGAGCTATGAATTTTTTGCTTCTCCTGAGAGTCTGCCTTCTGCTATGAAGTGTTGATATATGACTTCAGTACCTTCCATCAGATTATTATTTCTTTGCCTCAGTGAGATTTCTGCTAAATGTGTTTCCAACCCCTTTTTTTAATGTGTTTTCTCACAAAGATTAGATTTTTGAGTTGAAATAATATTTCACACACACACAAAATTGGTCTCTTTGGGCAATAATGACCAATTTAAGATGATCTGTACAATGCTTAAGATCTATGGATATGACGAGTTCTGACCTTTCACCTACTGCTGAATTTCTGAATGTTTCAAGAAAGTTTGTGTTATGGATGGCAGTTCATGGTTGTAAGCACATATTTATATGCCAGAATCATCAGCTGATACTCAAGCTTACATTGATAGAATCACTGCAATGTTTACCTTATAAAGGGAATAGGCATGCTAGAAACAATTGAATTGCATCAGTGCTAGGCTGTGCATGATGGTTAAGTGGGTTGTGACAACTTCAAGTCTTGCTCACGGCTTGCTTGATAATGCAGTTAGAAAAGGAATGGGCTCAAGGCCAAAAGGATGTTAAAAGCTCAGAATAGCAGACAAAAGTAGAGGTTGTTTCTAGAGTTGTTTCTAGAGCTGCCTGCACTACTCAGAGAACATGTTATACCTCCTTCCATGAAGGATACTTTAAAACACTGTTTGGGGATTCCCTGGTGGTTCAGTGGCAAAGAATCTGCCTGCCAATGCAGGAGACGCAAGTTCTATCCGTGATCCTGGAAGGTTCCACATGCCTTGGAGCAACTAGGCCTGTGTGCCACAGCTACTGAGACCACGTGCTCTAGAGCCTGCACTCTGCAGTTGGAGAGTAGCCCCAGCTTGCCACAACTAGAGAAAAGCCTGAGAGCAACAAAGATCCAGCACAGCCAAAAATAAAAATGAATAAAATTATATATATATATATATATATGCATATATATAAACCACTGCTTACTTCCATTGATAAAGCCTCATTGTATATGTGGCAAGGCTGGGACTGGCTAAAACCATAGAGCAGAACTGCTATGCAAAGTGCTGGACATGAGAGTTGAGCTCACCCAGGGATGGACTCAAATAGGCAATAAAATCAGTCATTGGAAACAGAGAGCTTTGGGATCCCATGTTACAGCTGAGTCAATCTTCCCTTCATGTCTAGATAGGTAACTCCAAAATTTTTTGCTCTATGCAGATGGTTTATTCTAGTGGACACATTGGGCATGTTTGCTCAGTTGTGTTTGACTCTTTTGTTACTCCATGGACTTTAACCCATCAGGCTCCTCTGTCCATGGAATTTTTCAGGTAAAAATACAGGAGTGGGTTGCCATTACCTCTTTCAGGGTATCTTCCCAACCCAAGGATCCAACTTGTGTCTCCTGCATGGGCAAGCAGGTTTGAACCACTGAACCAACTAGGAAGCCGGAATATCTTGACTAGATAACGATTGCAGGAGGTGGATATTCCTGAGATGCTTCAGTGGCAGAGGGCCCCTGACATCAAATTCAGAAGAATTCTTTGAAAACTGTCTGTGGATAATTTCTATCAGTCATTGCATTTGCAAGACTGACTGCTGGATATTTTCGTGATTTCATTGCCTTGCAAACTAAAGTAGGTTCGTATGAGTCAATTTTTTAGCTGATAAAGAAAACAGACATGAAATATAAGATGGCATTGGTGACTGGATACAGATTAAGGAAAAAAGTATGACGTAAACTACCACTAGGACTACTCTTAAATGGAGGATTAATTTCAAAGGACTCACTGTATATAGCTTGGTGAAGAAAGTAAGAGTAGAATCTCCTAAGGCTTTGTGTGCTAAAAGTTGCTTCAGTCGTGTCTGACTCGTTGTGACCCTATGGACTGTAGTCTGCCAGGCTCCTCCTTCCATGGGATTCTCCAGGCAAGAATACTGAAGTGGGTTGCCATGCCCTCCTCCAGGGATCTTCCCAACCCAGGGATCGAAACTGCGTTTTTTACATCTCATGAATTGGCTGGCAGGTTCTTTACCACTAGCGCCACCTGGGAAGCCCAGACTTATTCAACTTATTCACTCAGGATAATGAATTCAGAGAATTACTCTCATACTTAATGATAAGTTCTAGATTTTCTTTGAAACTTAATGAATCACTTCTGGCATTTGAACCTCCACATAACCTGACAGGGACCGACCCAACAATTTGGAGATGACATAAACATTCTACACATAGATTAGCTCTCAATCAGTATGGGCTGGATAAACTTGAGGGTATTTTCACAACTTTGATGCCAATCAATCCTTATGGTGCTTTAATTTTGAGACCTAAGTTCTACTTAATATTTGAGTATCTACTATACCCAAAGCACTGATACTCAGATAAATCTGAAATGTTTTCTGTCTAAGAGGCAGGAATTGCATAAAAATGTAAGTTAACCTCAAAAGGAAATGAAGTTGGGGTACAGTTTCTTACTAACAGATACACAGCTGTGAAATAATGGAGGCAAAATTTGTTGTTAATATACATTTTTTTCCTGTATAAGGGAACCATAGTTTTCATCAGACAAAAAATTGATCAAGGTTGTTGTTTTGTAGTTTGAATTGTAGATTTTGTTTCCACATAGCACCAGTCTGTTATTTCCAAGATAAGGGTGCTGACAGTTAATTATAATTATACTTTAGAAAGAGAGAACACCAGATAAAATCTGAAGTAATCTCTAGTGATTTTAGTTTTAAAAACTGTTTTTCTTGGTGTAACTGGCCATGAACCTGCATTCAGATGGACCTGGTCATTGCTTTGGAAACGGAGAGGAAGAAAAGGTAAAAGCCTTAGAAACAAAAGTAAAAAAGAAAAAAAAAGTCTTAAGATATTAAAAAAAATCACTTAAAAATGTGAGAACACGAGCAGCAAAATATAATCCCTAACAAGCAATTGAAGTAAACTCAAAGTTTAAGCAAATTTAGGAATAACAGTGGTTTTAAAGTTACTTTTTGCCAAAGCCAAACTTCTTCTGAAACTACCTGGCCTATTTTTAGGCTAAGGATAGATACAGATAGATGGATAATAGAGATAGATAGATAGATGCAAATAGATTAATCATGGATACCAGATCACCTAAAATTCAAAGCCATGACAGAGCCTTATTTTATTGGCAGTTTTTGAACAGCAGAACAGGTAATCTTAGTAATATTAAAATACTGTGAATGATCTGAAATAGCTAGAGCCAATATAGAATAAAAGTTATCAAAACAAAAAAGGGAATTAAATGAAGTAAAGTTTGCCAATCTATTTCCAAGCAAACCAGAATCCGTTATTTGAAATATTATCAGTGGGACTTCTCAGTTTGTGAATAAAGGGACTATCTTGTTGAATAGTGTAACCCTGTTACACAATAGACATTTGATAAATATCTGTTAAATGAGTGGGGTCTGAGGTTTCAGAAACTCCCCTACCATCACAGAATCTGTAGCACTTTCAAGTGCTAATGTCTGTGCTCTGAAAGGAATCCACCAGCAAGAGAGTGCTGAGTAAGATTAAAAATATGGGACTAGTTTTTCAGAGCGGAGTCAGAGGGTGTCAGTGACCTGGGGAGCAAAGGGAAGAGGAGAGCAAGGACTTTGTACATAAAGTATGTACATCACATTTATTGTAATACCTAGACCAGCTTATAACTATGACAACTATTTGATTGGTAAAGGGGGTTGGTAGTGTATTCTTTCTTTTAAAGAACCATAGTGGTTCCTATCATAGATCAGCAAGTCATGCTTGCTGACTTAATAAATGCCTAAACGCCAGTTTTTCTTGCATATATGTGCATACTGGTTAAGGNTCACATTTATTGTAATACCTAGACCAGCTTATAACTATGACAACTATTTGATTGGTAAAGGGGGTTGGTAGTGTATTCTTTCTTTTAAAGAGCCATAGTGGTTCCTATCATAGATCAGCAAGTCATGCTTGCTGACTTAATAAATGCCTAAACGCCAGTTTTTCTTGCATATATGTGCATACTGGTTAAGGTGCACCATACATAAATCAGAATACAAAATTCTACTCATATATGACAGATTTTCACATCTGACCTTAACCTTCAGTTAATATAAAGCACTTTTGTGTTTGAAATATACCTATTCACAACATATACCTCATTTTATCTTGTTTCCATATGGATGGGACTGGCAATGGGGGAAACAATGACAAATCTGTCTCAACTGAAAGTGTTCCAGCAATCTTCCCTCCTCTCCAATCCACTTTCAGTTCCTTGTCCACCACGACCCACCCCTCAAAAAAAAAAGTGGCTCCAAGAGAGGAGGAGGATCCTTATGTTACTGGCGGTGATTGCTGTTGACTGCATCTTCAACCTGAGGCACATGCCTGTCTAGCAGTGGAAACAAAGGTCTCTGCAGCCCACTAGCCGGTGCCCTGCTGCTTGTATCTTTAGCACTTATTACTGAGGTGACATGGAGGCAAAACCTTCCACTCCTGTCCTCAATCCCCTCCCCCAGCCGAGCATGGGATAGGCATTAAGTAAAGCCTCCTTCTTGGAGAGCCTTTTCCCTACTTGCGCGTTCTTTCACAAGCCCCCTTTGTTCCCTGCCCTCCACCCCATCTATATGCTGCAACAGCAGTCGCCCAGATGTTCTCTATCAAAGCCTGAGCCATGGCAGCAAACTCTGGCACGCATGAAAGTGCACTGAGTACTGGCCCTCCAGAAATACCCTCCCTCTCTCCCTCTGATTTCTGCAAATATTTTTGAATGTTAATGGGTTCCACTCACCCACAACCTAGGGGGAGGTTACAGAACAGGGCTCTGTGTGTCCAGCGAATTAGCAGCCTGAGGATACTGCTTGGCGCCTGGGTTCTGTCCCACCCTCAGGCGTTGGCTGGGGTTCTCCAACCTTGAATTGTTGAGGCCAGTTTGCCAGCGCATAGCTTTCTAGTGACAGAGGTTAGATGGATGGTTGACAGGAAAGTTGCTCCAAGCTACAAAACAGAAAGGGCCCTATCTTGCTCTGAAGTTTCCGAGAGCAAGAGAGCTCCTTTGAGCATCACAGAAATAAGATTCTGAAATGTTTATTTTGCCTCTCACCCATCCTGTCTCTTTTTCTTCTTTTTTGTTAATTTTTCTTTTTTCCCCCCCCAGTTCACTACACAGGCATAGAACAACGTGATGTGAGCTCTGGGACTCTGGGTATCATGTCCAATTTGAAGCACTTTAAACATAGAAAATGACATATTAACAGAAGCTGTGGTGCAAATTTTAACAAAATGGAGGCTTTATATGGATCATTCATATGCAGGCAGGAAAGTGACATGTATTTGGAGGGAGAAGAGTGGATGCACAGGAGAGACTTATTCATCTTCCTTGCACTAAGACAGTATGACAGCTGTTTTCAGGCCCAGCTCAAGGCCTCTAAAAAGCCCAGTTTCAAAAGCTAGTTGAAAGCCACCTTTGAAGATTCTTTGTTTCTAATCCTGTCCTGAGAATCTCACCAGTCACTCTGGAAAAAAAAAAAAAAATGAAAATGACATATTAACAGAAGCTGTGGTGCAAATTTTAACAAAATGGAGGCTTTATATGGATCATTCATATGCAGGCAGGAAAGTGACATGTATTTGGAGGGAGAAGAGTGGATGCACAGGAGAGACTTATTCATCTTCCTTGCACTAAGACAGTATGACAGCTGTTTTCAGGCCCAGCTCGAGGCCTCTAAAAAGCCCAGTTTCAAAAGCTAGTTGAAAGCCACCTTTGAAGATTCTTTGTTTCTAATCCTGTCCTGAGAATCTCACCAGTCACTCTGGAAAAAAAAAAAAAAAAGCTTCATGTCATCACCTCTAGGCCCTTGTTTTCTATGGCTAAGGCTCCCTTGATGCTCTTGAAGTCACAATGTTTGAGGCAGGTGGCCCATATGCCATGCCTCTACCCACGCTAGGGAGTGGAGGACACGGCTCTCAGATCTTAGGCTTCCTACATTCATGCTTCAGATAATCACACCATGATCCAAAGACTTCAAAACATGCCAGTTACACTATCAGTATTCTGGCTTCCAGGTGAAATTTTATTCTCCTAATGCCGAAGAATTGATGCCTTTGAGCTGTGGTGCTGGAGAAGACTCTTCTGAGTACATTGGACTGCAAGATCAAACCAGTCAATCCTAAAGGAAATCAACCCCGAATAATCATTAGAAGGACTGATGCTGAAGCTGAAGCTCCAATACTTTGGCCAACTGTTGTGAAGAACTAACTCATTAGAAAAGACCCTGATGCTGGGAAAGATTGAAGGCAGAAGGAGAAGGGGACGACAGAGGACGAGATGGTTTGATGGCATCACTGACTCAATGGACATGAGTTTGAGCAAGCTCCGGGAGATGGTAAAGGATGGGGAAGCCTGGTGTGCAGCAGTCCATGGGGTCGCAAAGAGTTGGACACAACTGAGTGACTGAATAATAACTTTTTAGTGAGAAGTAGTTGAAGAATTAGGAAAACCTCAGTGAGATTTGGCTGCAAATCTCAAATAAAAGGGTATCCAATCTGGATTCAGGAGAATCTTGAGAAGAAAAACCATCTACCCATGCTCTCAGGCTTGGGCACAGAAAATCATACTTGACAGCTTAGATTCATGTGAATTTGCTATTCCACTGTCTTCATTAGCATTTAAAATATCTACCTATCTGGGCTTCCCTGGTGGCTCAGACAGTAAAGAATCCATCTACAATGTGAAAGACCTGGGTTTGATCCCTGGGTTGGGAAGATCCCCTGGAGAAGGGCATGGCACCCACTCCAGTGTTCTTGCCTGGAGAATCCCCATGGACAGAGGAGCCTGGCAGGCTACAGTCCATGGGGTGGCAAAGAGTCAGACATGACTGAGTGACTAAGCACAAGCACCTATCTATTATTAACACTTCTGGGCTGTTCTACCCAAGCAAATGCTTTGATTGTTCACTACAGAAATTTCCCCCAAAACTCAACAACTCGTCAACAGAAAACATCAATAGACAAATGCCCAGATTTTTTGTAATCCATTGCATCAAGACCTTTCCCTTGCACTTTCTACCAATCCTGAAATTCTTACCCAATGCTAATCTAGTCTCCACGTTAAGAGAGCAGATTTAAACCAATCCTCAATAAATTCTGATCTTCCATTTCTCCCCTCCCCCTACCATACACTGCCAAAACTTTGTGAGGTGGTACTTACTACCTTACCACAGTAAGCAATAAATTCAGCTCTGTCTTACTCACAGATTGTGTTGATATTTAGGGAGCCAACTGTTGATACCCTTTTGTTTATAATCTGAGATGGGATTACATTTTTTAGATTTTGAATTTTATGCTTAAAATTGGGGAGGGGGCAGTCGTTGTTGTTTTTTTTTTTTTAATTCTCTATGTTCTTTCTCTCAAAATTCTCTATCATTTAAAAAGCTCTGAGATGATTGAAAGATTGGAATTAAGAAGAATTTCCAGTGAGTTAATTTGAAAATGAAATTTAAATAATGTTAAGAAACAAAACCTTAGTAAGCTAAAAATATAAGCAGGGGCCATGTCTTTAATCTCCAATTTTAGGTGATCACAAATTAATTAATTTGGTACAAACCAAAATATCTCTAAATATTTACGTCAATGTCAAATCACTGGGACTTTTTAGATGTGGGAAAACTGAACATACAGAATACTACTGTTAGTAGTCTCTGCAAGTGTAACTCAGCCAGGGTTCATATTGATAAGGCTCCAACATGGGCACGATCTTGATATCAGGCAAAAGAGTGTAACCAGACAGATAAAGCACACAAGGAATTTCACTAATTTTTTACTTTAATCAGCAACCAAAGCACAGTAATAAATGTCAGACACAAGATAGGTGTCTCACCAGAGAATATGATGATAATTAATAGACCACTAAAAACTCTGGAGAGGTGTGCTGAATCCAAGGAAAGAACTGTAAGATAATCACTGCTCTATTTACAAAGGCCTTAGTTTAAAAAACAAGCAGAAGTAGCAACAGAAGAAGAGAAGAAGAAATCCAATAAAGGTTTTACACATAACAGTGTTTCTCGAGTTAGTAGACTCTAGGAACCCGCAAAAATTTTGGCTTTTCTTTAAAAGAGTTCTGCAAGTTTGAGGACCACTGTTTTAACATTCTAAATCCTTACTTAAACCAATATAAAAGAGCTAAGACTTTTGGTTTAAGCTAAACATAATTGCTCATCTGTTTCACCTCCTAAAAATCAGAGAAAGCATAAATAAATAAAAATTTTAAAAGGTGTTAACTAAAAAAATTGCACCCACCAGAACAGGATGCCATGAAAAAGCAGCAGAGTTTTCAGAGATCATCATGATTAATAAAATATGGGCTGAATTGTAGAATGAGTGAGCCTCAAGATCAGTGAGAGGAAGGGTAAACCGAAAGATTCTATCAGAATTCAGTTGAAAAAGACAAGATTAAATGGATGAGAGAAAATGTGAAACACATAGAATATATCTACAAGTTCTCCCATGCATTCAGTAGGTGTTGAAGAAAGAGAAGTTAAAAAAATAAGAGGAACAAAAATCCAAAAAATAATGAAAACACCAGAGAACAGCAAGGAGATTTCCCTTAGATGAAGAAAATTTTTTTCATAGTGAAAGAATCCATTGATAACAGGGAACGAGAAACACTGAGGCACATTTTATTAAACTATATGTACTCCAACAATAAGTAATGAAAGAAACCAAGAGTACAACTAAATAGAAAGGAAAACTGAAAGAGCATCAGCCCTCTTATCTGCAGCAAAGTATGCTAGAAGATAACACTACAATACTTTAAATAAGGGACAATTAGAATTTACAGATGAAGTATACTATCATTTAAAACCCAAGGCACATAATATGAAAAATCTAAGAGCTGACTACCAATAATCTTCCTGAAAAAATACAAATAATGTAACATAACCAAAAACAGAATTTAAGGAAGAAACGAATATAAGGAAAAACAGAGAGCAACTAAAAGATAAAGCTTGTAGTTAAGTTCTTATAGCAATTGACAACTGACTCTAACGTTAATTCAACTGCCAAGAAATTATTCATCAGCAATCAGAAACACAATGATGGAAAAGGATGCAAATACACCCAAATCAATCGGAAGGATTCCAAAAAATCTTTAAATGTTAATTGATGATGACTGCAGCCTGTTGTTAAAAGAGAAAGTATGCTAAAGGATTTGTCTGCTCTGGGAGATAGAGGAGACTCAAAGTCTGATTAGTTCTAGATGCTGATAAAAGTCAACATCAGTATGCTATTATTAAATGCATAAATAAAAGTATTTATTTTCAAATTAGTGTAACATGGACACTGCATATTATTTCTCCCCTCTGCTTTGGCCCTAAAAATGTTCAGTCATAATTGTGATGTAGCTCAGAAAGTGTATGAGATCTTGAAACATGGCTTCTGTAAACTACTCTCATTCCTGACTCTATTTTACTTTTTCTGCCCTTTTTCCTTAATTTGGATTTCCAAATAAAGAAAATCAGAAAAAATACATTGGTGAATGGGTGTATTTATGCACGTATTCACTATATACATGTGTTTGTATGTGTGTGTTGGAGAAGGCAATGGCTCCCCACTCCAGTACTCTTGCCTGGAAAATCCCATGGATGGAGGAGCCTCGTAGGCTGCAGTCCATGGGGTCGCCAAGAGTCGGACACGACTGAGTGACTTCACTTTCACTTTTCATGCATTGGAGAAGGAAATGGCAACCCACTCCTGTGTTCTTGCCTGGAGAATCCCAGGGATGGGGGAGCTTGGTGGGCTGCTGTCTATGGGGTCGCACAGAGTCGGACACGACTGAAGCGACTTAGCAGCAGCAGTATGTGTGTGTATATCACTTTAAATTCTTTCTTGCCTAGGTAGGGATATAAAAAGTACAAATGTATCATTTTTTGATATGTGATTTCCATTGACTAAAGGCAAGGGTACAGTTTAGCCACATGACTATTTAATCTCCATCTTATTAATATAATCCAAAGATTATCTGACTCAGAAATGTCTTAACTTTAAAACGGTTTACAAAGTCTATCCTTCTGAATATCAATGGCAGTTTCACAATCTCTCTCATCCACATATATTGAATCTTATGTAAATTCAATTATCTAAAAGAAAAACTTCCAATATTTAAATATATTGGATAACTGTGGTAATCTTTTAAGAAAACAAAAAATCAAACCAAAACAATATTTGAAGCAAAAGAATGCATTAATAGCACAAACTCTTGAGTCAGACTGCCTGGGTTAGCCTCAATTACTAGATATGGCAACTTGGAAGTTACTTAAATTCTTTGTTCCTCAGTTTCCTTATCTGCAAAATGGGGTGGGGTGTGCTGATAAGAAGGCTGTTGTAAGGATTCAATAAGATAATCATGAGAAATTCTTAGAGAATGCCAAAATAAATATTAGCTACAATTATTTAATAAAATATCTTCATGGAAAACATCTTTCCCAGAAACATTTTAGCATTCTATCACGCAAATGATGATAAGTTTTGAGGGATCCAGAACAAAGTTCAGTCAGAACAGAATGAAGATTCTTTAGGAATAACAAGTAACATAAACAAAAAATGACCACTTCAACTTTTTCTATTGCCATTCATTTTCTAAGCTGCTTATTCAACAGCTACCTAAAGGTTATAAATAAGCATTTGGTCAAAATTCTTCATCTGATAAGGTGACTAAATTTTGTCAAAATTTTCCCAGGCATTATATGCCTAAAGAAACAGTACTCGTACATCTTATCCAGTTAAATCAAAGTCTCCCTTTAAACTTAGGCTTTCACAACTGATGGCTTCCAAGCTGTATGTTTTGTTGCTGTCATTCAGTTGCTAAGTCGGGTCTGAAGCCCTGTGGATTACAACACACCAAGCTTCTCTGTTCTCCACTAATTCCTCTTCAGTGGTTTGCTGAAGCAGTCTCGTATCAACTGGTAAGTGACTGTATGCAACTCTTCTTTATTCCACATCTCATATTTATCCTATGGGATTCAAGAAAACATGGTGGTGGTTGTTGTTTTTTTTTTTTTCCTTGAGAGACTTTTGTTAAACATTACCAGCAAATCATAACCTCTAGTTTCAAAGAACCAGTCTTTGTGAAATCCCAGTTAACAGTGTCCACATGATCTTTTGCAATGCAACTTATTTTAAAAGCAGGTTATCAGAGGACACCCTGATTTGAATATACAAAAGAAATACAGTGCAAAAAAGAAAGTGTGTATCTATCTGTAATATCCCTACTTATAAACCTAGCTTTCTATTCTGGTTTAAAATTTTGAGCTTAAATCTGTTCAGATGAAACAGTAACTTCTGCAGTTATGTGGTTTGATGATTCCACATACTCAGTTAACTTGGAAATATTGATACATGATGTAAGACCTCTTAGAAGTTCAGTCTGTTTTATTCAAAAATGTTTAAATGCAGAATATTGTATTCTGCTCTGGAAATTTTATAAAGGTGTTTTGCCAAAAGCATTAAATACTTGATTCTACTTGTTAAGATTTGCAGGAACTGCTTTAAATTTATTATAAAAAATAACAGCAACAGCAACACATTTTCCCCTTTCATTAAGGTAGTGAAAAAAAGAACTTTAAGAGCTTTTCCATAAAAATGCTCTAAAATATTCCATTAAAATTAAAAGGCAACTGCCATTTCACACGTGGTCAGATTTAACTATTCAAAGTTATTTTCAGTATATCAGTCCCCAAAGACCAAACTACCTGAGAGTCCAGCTGTGTTCAAAGATCTCTAGAACCTAGCCTCCAGAGTTGGATATGGCTGATACAAAGGGTTATTAGACCAGAGAAGGGAAGAAGAATTTCAGGTGCAATATTAGTAACTTATTCCCTCCAACGTCTCACTTCATTATAGGCTTCTTAATGAAATAATCATCCTGCAATGATCAGGGAGAAATACACAACAGAGCAAGGAGCTTGGAACAAAAGCCCAATTCCAATATTGATAGCATGTGACCACATGTCGGCAGCAGTGAATTTAGAATCTTAACAGCAAACAATAGTTCAAAGTGGTGGGAAATAGTAACATTTCATGAAAGTTTATGCTTTCATGATTATCTAAAGTATTTTTTAAATGCTACAATAACATGTGTACTTGTCATTAAATATTATACTCTTTCTGGTATGGTTCTCCTTGCCTAGTTTTGTTTTATAGCAATACTTCTGCATTTTAAATATGGTTCAAAACATTAGTTGCCACAGATATACATAGTTTCCTGCATGAATAACTCATTAATGTAGTTCGTAGGGTGGCCCATTATATGTATACTTAATTAGCCCTAGAATCAGATTGTTAAATACTTGTTTCAATGTCCTAAATTTCAAGAAATGAATACCATATATTTTTCAGGAATTTATTATTGACTTTTGTATTTAAACCTTAACAGTCCTTGTTAGGTCTCCCAGAACCCCAACAAACTTTGAAATAACTTACTTTAGTACCAGATGCTGATATCTTTGGATTTTCATTTTTGGTTAAAAAGAGAGTTATATTTTTAAAAAGCTGAGGAAAGGGTGGAGGTGGGGACTAATGACATATGATTAGAAAACATGGACACAAAAGATACAGTAACTAAATTAAGAAGCCAAAAGATTTGCCAATAAGTCTTGATTTCCAGTGTTAGAAAGAAGATATCCAGATGAGAGTTTTTTGGTTTGTTTGTTGTTTGTTTGATTGTTTAGATTGAAGTGAAAGTTCAGGGCTGAACACATATATATTTGGGGTATCATTCTGACTTTTCCATTTACTCATTTGCCTGACCCTGAGGAAATCACTCAACTTCAAGTTATTTCTAGATTTCATTAGACTTCCTTTCAGGTCCATCCAAAAATGAGAAAACAAAAATAATGAATGATATTTTAATGATTTCATTTATACAAAAACGGTGCAAATTCTGAAAAACAATAGACCAATGACAACTTTCAGGTTAGGCCACTGCCTTTCCTCAAAATATTTCTATAAGGAGCTTCTCAGCCTGTGTTAGAATGATTTCTTAAGGTAAAGTATGGCTATAATGCAGTTTCAAATGTAGGACTCCTTAGATTTCACACACACCTTGCTGGTAAGCCACTGGCTTTTCTTCCACAAGAATCAAGGAAAGGGCAATTTCTAGCTTACTTTCCTACACATTTACTATGAACTCAACTCCATTTGTTGGAGAGCTGCCATACATTTATGAGAGCCCAAGGGATATTGTCATCTTTCCCTTGCTCACTCCCACCACACTAAATGCCCTGGCAAGGTTGCTGCACCTGGACTCTGTATTCCCTACAGAGCACCTTGTTACCAAAATTATGGGAAACTTGGACTAAGTTCAGAGAAGAGCTACTAAAATGATTAAGTGACCGAGGGGACCAATTTATAAGAAACTCAGAAATGTTTGGTTAAGTGGTAATTACCCTAAAAAAAGGTGTGGCAGATCTGGCGTTAAGTTTGAATTCCAAACCATACTTGGCAAGAAGACCTCCTTTCAGGCCTCTACATTCGGAAATGCTCTGAAGAGGGGGCAGAATCTCCCTCTTGTTTGGCCCTCTGACCAATGCTTGGGTGGTATTCCCATTCAAGGGTAATGAACTCTACAAACACAGAAGGAAACACTACCAAAGCAGACAGCCCACTTAGAAAGGCTGAAGGATGCTTAAAGGAAAGTCTTCTTGGGAATCATGAAAAAAAGCCTGGGCTGTGAAGGGCCAGTTCTTCCATCCCTGTTAAGCACCTATGCACACCGCACAGCCAATCTCTGCCTGATGGGTGGTGCTGTTTAATAAGAGCTGCTGACTGACTCCAAGTGTACAAGTCTGCCTAAAATACACTGCTGGGTACGTTGACTCCTTTAGGGATGACAGTTTCCACTTAGCCAAAGAGGAAAAATCTAAGAACACCTGTAACAGTTAAGGAGACTGAAAGAGATAATTCCTCATTGCAGCATTCCCCAAAATGTCTTCCAGGTGATGTTACTGCGGGTTACATATATTAATAATAAAAAAGAAAAGAGCTTAAAACTGGAATCAGTTCAGTTCAGTCACTCAGTGTGCCCGACTCTTTGCGACCCCATGAATCGCAGCACGCCAGGCCTCTCTGTTCATCACCATCTCCTGGAGTTCACTCAGACTCACGTCCATCAAGTCGGTGATGCCATCCAGCCATCTCATCCTCGGTCGTCCCCTTCTCCTCCTGCCCCCAATCCCTCCCAGCATCAGTCTTTTCCAATGAGTCAACTCTTCGCATGAGATGGCCAAAGTACTGGAGTTTCAGCTTTAGCATCATTCCTTCCAAAGAAATCCCAGGGTTGATCTCCTTCAGAATGGACCGGTTGGATCTCCTAGCAGTCCAAGGGACTCTCGAGAGTCTTCTCCAACACCACAGTTCAAAAGCATCAATTATTTGGCGCTCAGCCTTCTTCACAGTCCAACTCTCACATCCATACATGACCACAGGAAAAACCATAGCCTTGACTAGACGGATCTCAGTCAGCAAAGTAATGTCTCTGCTTTTGAATATGCTATCTAGGTTGGTCATAACTTTTCTTCCAAGGAGTAAGCATCTTCTAATTTCATGGCTGCAGTCGCCATCTGCAGTGATTTTGGAGCCCAAAAAAATAAAGTCTGACACTGTTTCCCCATCTATTTCCCATGAAGTGATGGGACCAGATGCCATGATCTTCGTTTTCTAAATGTTGAGCTTTAAGCCAACTTTTTC
>SJYX01006383.1:99290-114411 GCA_006410675.1 Oreotragus oreotragus
TTTTGCATGAAATGTTCCCTTGGTATCTCTAATTTTCTTGAAGAGATCTCTAGTCTTTCCCATTCTGTTGTTTTCCTCTATTTCTTTGCACTGATCGCTGAAGAAGGCTTTCTTAACCTTGTGTCTATGTACTTAATGTGTTTGTTAATAGTAACACTTCTCAAAGTCATTAATATGTCAGAAGGGCAGTGTTTATACTAGTTCCCAGATTCAAATTGAGCATGCAATGTTTCAGTCCTTAAGTACAGATTCTCTGTATTCACAGCCCCTTCCATAATGCCATGTTAAATGTAACACCCAGTTGGCTTAATGGTAAAGAATCCGCCTGCCAGTGCAAGAAATACAGGAGACATGGGTTCAATCCTTGGGTTGGAAAGGAGGAGGAAATGGCAATCCACCTCAGTATTCTTGCCTGGAAAATTCCATGGACAGAGGAGCCTGGTTGGCTACAGTCCATGGGGTCATAAAGAGTCAGACATGACTGAGCACACCCACTTGCTCAGTGAATAAACAATGAAATGAATCGCCTAGGCTAGAACACAAATCTTAAATCCCAACCCACTCCTCTTTCCACTACACTGATATTCTAGCTACACTTAGCTTACATGAATCTTTTTATCCTATATTGACAAAATGAAATTTGATTACTAGAAGTAGATTGACTACCTGAGGCTATTAAAGCTCAAGCTTGAGGGCTTTCCACTTGCTTGAGGCTTCCATGTCCTTGAAAGTAAGGACAAAACTAAATAAGCTTCCCACAAAACTAAATAAGCTTCATGTTTTGCAAAATAATGAAATGAATCGCCTAGGCTAGAACACAAATCTTAAATCCCAACCCACTCCTCTTTCCACTACACTGATATTCTAGCTACACTTAGCTTACATGAATCTTTTTATCCTATATTGACAAAATGAAATTTGATTACTAGAAGTAGATTGACTACCTGAGGCTATTAAAGCTCAAGCTTGAGGGCTTTCCACTTGCTTGAGGCTTCCATGTCCTTGAAAGTAAGGACAAAACTAAATAAGCTTCCCACAAAACTAAATAAGCTTCATGTTTTGCAAAAGCTGCTGTTCCATGTAAGACAAAAATAGTTCAATAGGTTTTCACTAAATATGATTGAGAAAGCTGAACTTGAATTACTGATGATATGACAGACGAAAATTCACTTTAGCTTACTCTCAGGTCACCTTTGAGAGAGAAGTATTCATCCTTCTGTGTGGGTAGAATGTAGACTCAGGTAATAACTAAATGTAGATTCATTACTTCTAAATGCTTCGCAAGTACATTAGCTTAAACCATCTTGCTTTTTAGAATTCCTCTTAGGACATTCATCAAATCTCTACTATTCTTTTTATTTTTTAAGCACCTTACCCAATTGTCTTACTTCTGCTCTCCCCACCTCTCAATATTTTAAGACATGCACAGCCACTTTGAAATCATCACATTGTAAATATCACCATGGTTGGAATTCCTTCTGAAGACCATCTGAAGTTTCTGCATCTTTTTTTTTTTCCATGAGTAGGGACTGACATCTTTAAACTTGAATCTGCGGTACTGCAATTTGGCATTCCACTTCAGTTCTTGAAAAGCTTCATTTATATTGATCTTGTCTTTTGGAATTTCCTGCAGGCTGCCTCAGATAAAATAATTTCCAGCCCAATCTTCCTCTTGTGTGTTCTCTGGTTTGACATTATGCCTTCAAAATCAAATCTTATTATTTAACACAAAACAAAAACACCTTATTACAGAATATTAAATCAGCAACGTTAACAAACTGACTTTAGTGATTCACTTTTACCATGATTGATAAGCCAGTGTTTGAGCTTTGACTATTGATAGTCAAAGCTTTGCAAATTTCTTCCAGACTATTCATAATTTAGCAAGATACTCTAACAACCACATGCACACAAATCACTCTCCAACCACTTGTGTCTTAGACCAAGTCCATGCTTTACTCTCATTTTTTAAGATACAGCCAAAATTACAAAACTAAGCCTGAGCACAAAGGCCAAACATTTTACCTTTCTGTTTTCTTCCCATTATCTTCCTGAGCTGGTGACTATGAAAATATGCTAAGCCTGAAATAACTGTTGGGTGCTGCCAGCTCAGTCTCAGTCATTTCCAAGCCAAATGGGACTTGACAGACCTTTATAAGTTATAGTGTTTGTAAATATCCAAGGAAATTACTTCATTCAGTCAATTATTTCTAGGGAAAGCTGGCAGAATAATGTAGTAATTAAACTGAAGATTAAACAGGAGAGCTATTTTGCTCAGAAGTTCTAGTTAATGCTTTCAATGCATTTTCATTTCTCAAAAATGCTTGCAGTGGTAGTGTAATGAAAAAGAATAGCTTTTTCATTGAGAAACATATTTAAAATATTCCAGTGAAGAGAACATATGGAAAAGGAAAGAGAAACTCAGTTTCCCACTATCTTATTAGATTCAATACTGATTTCTTATTTTAAGGTAAGGAGTTCCGATCAAAAAACAGCTGTATTCAAATGCAAATAGAAAAGACATTCCAAAGTCAGGACATCATGTGGTCAAGACTCAACCGCCTTTGGGCTAGGTATTCACTTCATAGTGAATATGCTGTCTGCAACTTATTTTTTGCCCTCTGGCGCTTCTTTGGCGCCTCTAATTGGCGACCTGCATGCTTTGATTTGGGGCTTCCCTGGTGGGTCAGCAGTAAAGAATCTGCCTGTAATACAGGAGACGCATGTTCGATCCCTAGTCCAGGAAGATCTCCTGGAGAAGGAAATAGCTACCTACTCCAGTATTCTTGCCTGAGGAATCCCACGGACAGAAGAGCCAGGCAGGCTACCAGTCCGTGGGGTGGCAAAGAGCTGGACTTAGCAACTGAACAATAACAACAATGTAGCCATGAACAGCACACTTTCCCACGTTAGCTCTCCTAGCTGCCTAGGTTATACACTTGGAGAGACACAACAGGTCCAATACAAAGTAATAGTAAGAACCCCACACCAAGGGAAAGAACTCTGAATGCTTCCTAAAGGAAAATGCAAGCCATTAAATTACTTGCAGCACTTCATTTTCAAGTCTTTTGCATACAGATAACGACCATCTTTCCTAGTACCTGATGCCATGAATACAAAGGTTTAAAGAGGAGAGAGAAAGAAGCTGTTTAGTCATCTGTAACAACTGAAAGAATAAAGTGGGAGAAGTTGGCAAAAATCAAGACTGGTTAAGGGAAAGGAAGCCAGAAAATTCCAAGACTGAGTGAAATTGGGAGAGTTAATGACTAAAAAGTGCTTCTGTTACACTTCACAAACATTTCTCATTTCTGTTTGTCAGTATACATGATATTTCCTTTACTAAAGATTCCTCTGGATGAATAACCATACTCTTGAAAATGCAAATAACATGGGATTAAGAACTCCCAGTCATTCACATTCTGCTCATATAAGCTACATAACAATTTAATGAGATGTATGCCACAGTTCTTTATAAACTGAGGAATACTATAAAATCAGAATGACAAGGTAGGTAAGAAAATAGATTTTAGAGACATATTGTCTGAGTTTAAGTCTTACCTCTGTCATCAACAAACTGGGCAGGGCTTCCCAGGTGGCCCTGGTGGTTTAGAACCTGCCTGCCAATGCAGGAGACCTAAGACATGGTGGTTCCATCCTTGAGACAGAAAGATCCCCTGGGGCAGGGTACGGCAACCCACTCCAGTATTCTCACCAGGAGGATCCCAAGGACAAGAGAAGCCTGGTGATCTATGGTCCATAGGGTCACAAAGAGTTGAACACAACTGAAGCAACTTAGCACATACACACAAGAAGCTATGCAAGTTTGGGTAACTCACAATCTCTTGGTGCCTCAGTGTTCTTGTCTACAAAACAGGAATAACAGTTGAATGCACTCTACAGTGTTGAAAGGTTTAAATTAGTTAATATACTTAAAGCATTTAAAACAGTGCTGAGATGCACTGTTGATCAAAATGGAGTAAGAGGGATTGAATTTATGTTCTCTCCTAAAACAACCACAAACAAACGGAATATATGAAACAATGATTTTCCAGACATAGGTAATGAAGGATAGTTATCCCTGAGAAAGGGGAACAAATGAAGCAAATCCTATGACTGCTCCAATTTAATTCCTTAAGAGAGTTCCCAGGCTACCACATGGGGTAGGGGAGAGAGGAGAATCCAAGCAAAGCCAGCTGGACTCCCTGGGCTGAGAAGATGAAGTTCAGGATACCAGAAGGGAAAGAGCTGAACAGGAAGGGAATGATGGAGATCAGCAGAGGATCCCCTGAAAAATGCAGCAGAGCAGTGATCAGCACATGCATGTGAGGAAACTATGTGAAGCCAGGGAAAGAACTATCCAAAAGCATCACAGAATACAGTACACAGTACCCCCAAAGAACAAGGAATAGGGACTATTGCCCCCAGTCAGACTGGAAAACCTTTGTAATTCACAGAGTACTTGGTATTCAAAATATTCTTGCCTCACTAGTAGGAAATTAGTCTTTAGTAAATATTTCTCTGGTCATGTCTAACAAATTTTAAAAGTTATAAGCTTCAAAAAAATAAAAGTGTCTCCAAGTAACTTAACTTCATCTCAGAACAAAGTTCAAAAATATTTACAGGAAAACAAAAACAGGTAACATCCAACATGATAAAATTCACATCTTGAATCAGGTTGAAGATTACCAGACATACAAAGAAGACAGAAAATATGAATCATATTTAAGAAAAGAATTAATCAGTTGCAACTGATCCAAAACTAATACAGATGTTAAAATCAGCAGACAATGACATTAACATTTATCACGGCTGCTAAGCCGCGTCAGTCGTGTCCGACTCTGTGCGACCCCATAGACGGCAGCCCACAAGGCTCCGCCGTCCCTTGGATTCTCCAGGCAAGAACACTGGAGTGGGTTGCCATTTCCTTCTCTAATGCAGGAAAGTGAAAAGTGAAAGTAAAGTTGCTCAGTCGTGTCCAACTCTTTGCAACCCCATGGACTGCAGCCCACCAGGCTCCTCTGTCCATGGGATTCTCCAGGCAAGAGTACTGGAGTGGATTGCCACTGCTGTATTTCATATGTCCAAAAAGTTAAGGAGAGACATCAAAGATATAAAAAGCTCCACACAGAACATCCATAGAAGAAAACTACAATGTCTGTTAGAAAAAATATTCTTGATGGGATTAGTAGAAGGTTAGTCACTGGAGAAGCAAATATTAGTGAATTTGAAGCATAACAATAAAAACTATACAAAACAAAGCAAAAATGGGGAGAAACCCATGTTAAAAAATAAAGAGTATCAGGTGAACTGTAGGAAGATTGCAACTGGCTAACAAATGTGTAACAGAAGCCTCAAAAGAAGAGAGCTGGGAGGACAGAAAATACATTTGAAGAAATAATAATAGTCTATTCTTTTTTATCACCAAGGAGTATTTCACCACATAGAAATAAAACAACTTGTTTACCCAGTCATCAAGCAATAGACATTGGGATTGTTCCCAGTATTTGGCCTAATGTGAATGAACCTTTTCTGTATATTCAAGTACAAAAAAAAGGTAAAATAAAAACTTATTTATATATACAAAAGCTGAAAGAATTCACCAAGAGTAGTTCTATACTGTTTTAGTAGGCAGAAGGAAAATTATGTCTGATGCAATTATGGATCTGTACACAGGAATGAAGAGTACAGAAAGTTGTATCTATATGAATAAACATAAGACTTTCTTATTTAAATCTTCCAAAGAAATAATTTTTAAACAAAAATAACAATAATGCATTGTGAGGTTTAGAATATGTATTAGTTAAATGCTTGAAAATAATAGCAAAGGCCAGAAGGAGAATAAATATTTGGAAGTTTCTTTTATGTAAAGTGGTGTAATACCACATGAATGTCAACTGTAATGAGTTGAAGATATATACTCTGATTTTAAAGCAATCACTGAAAAAACAAAACAGAATTATAGCTAGTAACTCTCACATCCATACATAACCACTGGAAAAACTATAGCCTTGACTAGACGGACCTTTGTTAGCAAAGTAATATCTCAGATATGCAGATAACACCACCCTTATGGCAGAAAGTGAAGAGGAACTAAAAAGCCTAAAAGTTAGCGTATAAAATTAATAGTTATAGCAACATTTTAAAAAGTAGACTCCATTGGAATTTCTACCTGGATGATCATGTTGTCTGAGTTTTACTTCTTTCTCTTCTGCATGCCTAGAGAGAAGAGGGTTTCAGAGGATGAGATAGTTGGATGACATCACCAATGCAAAGGACATGAACTTGGGCAAACTTTGGGGGGAGGCCTGGGGTGCTGAAATCCATGGAGTCACAAAGAGTCGGACATGACTGGACAACTGAACAACTACTATTAAGTGTGTTAATCATGGCTGATCAACAAACATTTCTATGTAGTAGACACAAAAAATTGAAAAAAAATGTTATTTAATACAATAGCATCATGTTATTAGTCACTTAAAGATAAATCTAACAGATGTGCAAGACATATACTGAAAATTATAGAGTATTGTTGAAATGCTCTTTTAAAATGACATCTTGATTCTTTTCAGCTTATTTTTAATGTCTTTTATTTACTAACCCACAAATCCATGGCTGCAACTAGCAATAAGAAGCAAACGAGGTTCACAGAAATTCATACTGGAAAGGAATCTCAGAATATATGTGGAAATGTTTCAACTCAATACTTAACTTTGAAAGGTTTTTTCTTTCAATATTTATGTGAGTACTCAGTAGGTGTCAAACACTGTTATTCACTGAGTAAATAAAAGATGAATCCCCTGAAATTGTGGAGATACTATTGAGTGAAGCAAAATAGAAAATAAACAAATGCAGATAATTTAGGAGTTATAACGGTGCTATGAAAATAATAAAGAACGCAAAAAAGTAGGAGGAAATCTGGGGTGCTATTTGTATAGGATAGGGTGGTCACCTAAGGGGACATTCAGAACAAAACCTGAAGCAGAAAGAGTCAGTCAGACAAGGAAAAGATCGTTATAGCCAAATGGAACAGCATTTGGGAAAGCCTTGGGTAGGGCGGTACGGGAATGGGAGAGACTAGGATTTTCTAAAACTCCAAAAAGCCAATCTGGCTGGAGTGTAGGGAATGTGGAATAAAAGGAAAGATATCTTAATGGTCAGGTAAGAGGTAAGTAGGGTTCAGATCCATGTAGGGTCATGTAGAAACAGCGATTTTATTCAAAGTGCAACAGGAAGCTGTTTTACAGTTTTAACCAGAATACAGGCATTAGATTTTCTTTTTTAGAAGATTATTCTAGTTGCTATGGCAGAGAATCAACTGATGCCAATATTACAGTCTAAGTTGTCACAGATGGGCTCCTTTAGCCATAAACACAAAAATGCTGTATATGATACATGTTTTTATTTAACACAGAACTTAAAAGAAAGCAAAATGAGATGTAGAAAGCAAATCCAAAAGGCACTCTACCTGTATATCTGCTGATGACTCGTATTTCTAAACACTTTTGAAAGCAAAATCAAAGAAATAAAGTCCAGAGTATGGAAAGGATGGTCCACATGGTAACAGGATTAAGGAAAAAACAAAACTCAGCTTACTGCTTTGTAAAAGCAGCAAGGAATGTGGTTGTGTATTTTTTTAAGGGCACCTAAAGATATCTGGAGCCCCCGTTGGCTTAGACAGTAAAGAGTCTGCCTGCAATGTGGGAGACCTGGGTTTGATTCCTGTGTCAGGAAGATCCCCTGGAGAAGGAAATGGCAACGCACTCCAGTATTCTTGCCTGGAGAATCCCATGGACGGAGGAGCCTAGGCTACAGTCCAAGAGGTCGCAAAAAGCTGGACACAACTGAGTGACTTCACTTTCAAAGANCCCGTTGGCTTAGACAGTAAAGAGTCTGCCTGCAATGTGGGAGACCTGGGTTTGATTCCTGTGTCAGGAAGATCCCCTGGAGAAGGAAATGGCAACGCACTCCAGTATTCTTGCCTGGAGAATCCCATGGACGGAGGAGCCTAGGCTACAGTCCAAGAGGTCGCAAAAAGCTGGACACAACTGAGTGACTTCACTTTCAAAGATATCCGAGGCCTTTATCATACCTGGGGTAAGAGCCTAATTTATGTTACAAGCTGAAAAAATTACTTCAAATCTGGTTTTAAAATTATCTTAAAATCTGGTATAAAATGAAACTTCTAGGAACCAGTAAAACCAATTTGTAGTCTCTCAATCCAAGATATAAAGGGCTCTCAACAGAAAGAACTTTGAAGATAAACTCCCAGGAAAATATTCATTATTTTACATTATATGAAGAAACGAGGCACCAAGAAAAGTGAAAGTCGCTCAGTTGTGTCTGGCTCTTTGCGACCCCAAGGACTGTAGCTCACCTCTGTCCATGGAATTCTCCAGGCAAGAAAACCAGAGTGGGTAGCCATTCCCTTCTCCAGGGGATCTTCCCCTCCCAGGGATCGAACACGTCTCTTGCATGGCAGACAGATTCTTTACCATTTGAGCCACCAGGGAAGTAACCATGAGGGAGAGCCAAAAGAAACAACAAACAGTACATTTAGAAGTTTGCAAATTGGAAATTATAACTTTATACAGATGTCTTTTATCATAATCTCACTCAAGCTTTGGTTCTCATTCAGGGTTAATGCAAAACTTTCTAAATACCTTACTTTCCATCTCTATTAAGATTACTGATAATTCTAGAAATTATCATACAAGGTAGTTCATTTGTATTAGATGGCACTAGATGGCTGATGCTGTAAACAGCAAACTGAACTATCAGAATGTACTGATCCCCAAGTACTATTTTGGAGCTACATAATCTTTAACTGCATTTTAACATATTTAGTCTATCTTCAAAAACTGTATGAATCTGACTCTGCCAATCCTTTTGGATGGCCTTTTAATTTCTAAATGTTAGAAAAATCTGTCCATATTTTAAAAGAAGCGTTTGTACACACCTAAATTTAAGAAATCGTTTTTAAAGTTTAAAAGCTTAGAGGTTACAAGAATTCCAAACACCCTTCACCTTCTAATCACCTACTTAAGCTTGAAATACTCATTCCAACTCTTTTCCTGGGGGAGTATTTTTAATCTACTCCTTAATTTCGATTTGTTTAAAAATAGTGACACATTAAACCCAAAAGTCATACATGTAATTTTTAAATGTAAGCTAAAATAACTGGTTTTAAAAAGGCAAAACAATGAAAAGAGAAATAGGAAAAATTAAATGTGGTATCATTTAAATCATTCTGATCTACATATACTTAGAAAACGTTTGCATCTTTTAATCTCTGAAATCTTGCTTAAAACGAGAAACGGAAGCCCAGAGTGGTTACCTGTTTAAGGTAGTACTAGGACATTGAGATCGGGACTCCAGGCAGGAGACGCCTAGGAAACATTTTCCCAACCCCCCCTAGTCCATGTTTTACACTGCCTTCACTGAACATAAACAGAGAGGAAAGATCGTTTTTAAGAGGCGGGACTTAGACATCCGTTAGGAGAAAGGTGACAGATTAGCGAGAATCATTCACACATCAAAAAACCAAGCCGCAATCAACAGAAATCTGGGAGTCACAACGGCCTCTGGGAGACCTAACCATGCTGTTACACGTGTCCGTTCCTTTCCCGCTATTATACCCCAGTCTTCTGAAATGATTCTTTAAAATTAAAAGCTTAAACCGGGACATTCTTGAGTCAACCTGCAGGATAAAGTCAGTGCCGTTTTAGAGGAATCCTCTACAAATCAAGCAGTGAAACCTCGCATGACCGCCACGCAGAGGGCTCCGCTACAGTAAATTTACAAAGAGCCCCTAGAGGCAGTCTGTCCTCCCTTCTCCGCCACCGACTCGTAGCCACTTTCTCACTGCCTGTTTATCTCCAGCCTACTCGCATCGGTATTTCCTCTCTTTCCTCTTGAAGTGATAATCCAACAAGCACAGGAGACAGGGAGAAAGAGAAAAGCCAGGTCAAAGGGAATGAAGAAGCCAAGATTTCCTTATGCACTTTATCAGGCACTGCTGGAGACAGCCTGAAAGAGATCCGGGTCCTGCTGCAAGGGAGAAGGGGCCTTGCGTCCAGAGTTCGATGCGCTGATTGGTTGGTCCGCCGCGGCAGGGGAAGAACCCGGATGTGCTTGGGTAGTCGTGTTGGCAGTCGGGGCTCAGAGGTTTGGGGTACTAAGCGTGCTGGCAAGCCAAGGCGGATGGCGCAGGGTTGGGCCGGCTTCTCTGAGGAGGAGCTGAGGCGACTAAAGCAGACTAAAGGTAAAGGGACGGGTCTGCAGAGCTTTAATTCTTCGATCTGTTAAGGGAAGGGGCGGGGCTGCAGTTTTTGAGCGAAAGGGGGCGGGGAAAAGGGTTACCTGTTTTAGTTAGGGACAGGGAGCTGTAAGTCGGAGGACAGGATTGAGGAGGCTCGGGAGCTGGATGCACTTCGAGCCACTGCTGAGGTGGCGGTGGGGGTGTGTGGCAGACCCACGAGACTGAGATCTACTTTTTAAAAAGAGAGTTAAGGCATCTATTTCAGGGATTTGACTTTTTCCTGGGAAAGAAATGGGACTTGGGAAAGGAAGTGACCTGTAGGAGGCTTGCTGCACAGATCAGTGGTTGGAGGGTTGGGGTCAGAGTAAAGGAACAAGGGGGCACACATCATATTAGAGTTAAATTGTGGTATATTTATAGAAGCAGACTGTGATTGGGAAAAGGAAGCCCAAGGATCTGAATAAATGCAGAAAGTTGCAGTCTGTCATGATACATCTGGAGTCTTGCATTCACTTCTGGTTGCCAGATGATTTTTGGAGTTCCTTCCAACTCTTGAGAGTCAGCAAACCAAAAGGGTCTTTGAGAGATTAGGTGTGAAATGTACAACTATCTATCTATCAATCTATAGGCATGCATATCTACTGACTTCAGTGTAAGCTAAAAGTTTGTGCTTGCTTCTCCATCTTTATAGTGTAATCACTAAATGGACTTTTACTGTTTTGTTATTTTTTAATGAGGAAATTAAATTTGCTGATATTTGGTGAGAAACTCATAATATAAACTGTGCTTTATGATTGAAATTTCATAAAGTCGTGTATAGAGATCTTGCTAGTACACACTACTTCTGTGAGTTTATACCACTCTTGTTACCATAACTTACACATTCTGGGGGCAAATTAATAATCCCTTCTATTCCTTTTATTAGAGTGTGAGAAAAAGTTGAATGTTGCTCAGATCAGCTTGGTTTTTTTTTTTTTTTTTTTTTTAGCATGGTGGTGAAGATAATCTAGGCCTGAGGAGTGGAAAAGGAAGTAAATTTGTAATGTGATAGCAGTGTATATTATATGGATCCGGAAAATTTTGACTGACCCAGAGAACTTTAAAAGCTGAATCATAAAAGTTACACTAAAGTTTGTAATTAACTGACATTCCTGGTACTAGTACCTGATTCTGATCTGACCCAAAGTTAAGGGGAGCAGCTTCTGCATTAGGGATGCTGATATAATCAGAATTTCATCCCTGCCTTCAAAGAGCTTATAGTCTGCTGAGGAGACAAACTATAATATAATATGATAGTAGATGTTGTACCAGAGCTTGCTACAGAATTAACAGAAATGTTACTCTGCTGGTGGTTGGATGGAACTTGGCAGTATTTCACGGAGATTGTGTGTTAGTAGAGGTGAGTTTGCCCAGGGAAGGAACACAACGCTAAACTGAACACTGCTGCTACTGCTGCTAAGTCACTTCAGTTGTGTCCAACTCTGTGCTGCCCCATAGATGGCAGCCCACTGGGCTTCCCCGTCCCTGGGATTCTCCAGGCAGGAGTACTGGAGTGGGTTGCCATTTCCTTCTCCAGTGCATGAAAGTGAAAAGTGAAAGTGAAGTTGCTCAGTTGTCTCCAACTATTAGTGACCCCATGGACTGCAGCCTACCAGGCTCCTCTGTCCATGGGATTTTCCAGGCAAGAGTACTGGAGTGGGGTGCCATTGCCTTCTCTGAATTGAACATTGGATTCATTATTTGAAAGTACATTTCTAAATATCTCCATAATTTGGTATAGAGAGGGGATAAAGGACCTTAACTTTAAGACCTATCATTTCACTGAGATGTTAGAACATAGACAACAACTAGTCTTTGACTATCTTAAGAAAACATCTCAGCATTTTGTTTACTCAGCCAACCACAGTGATTGAAAATAGTGGATCTAGCAGCTCTGCCTCTAAATCTTTTTGTCTTGGATTTTTCATTTGTAAAACTAAAAGAGCTGAATCTTTTATTTTAATGCTCCCTCCTGCTGTTCTCCAGCCTTAAAAATATATGTAAATAATCTATGAAGATGGAGTTGGTTGCTAGCAAAAATAAAGACAGCAATAGTCTAAAGAAGCCCATACGGGCATCTGGGAAAGTCAAAAATGTTCCTAATACTCTTGTTTATATTGTTTATAATATTAAAAGCTGGAAGCAACCTAGTGTTCATTAACAAGGGAACGGATAAATAAATTGTGGTATAATCATCCACTGGGCTACTATACAGCTAGTGGGAATTGAACTACAAGCTGTGTGTATTAGCATGTATAAATTTCATAGACTTAATATGTGAAAAGAGCAAATTGCCGAAGAATATATACAGTCTGCTACCAAAATCATACAAAGCAGGTATATTCATTTAGGAATATAGGGAATATATAAAAAAATTAAAGGAATAAAACACAAAATTTAGGATGGTGGGAAGGCAAGGGAATGTGATCAAGAAGGGGCAAATGCAGTTTCAAAAGTATTGATAATAGTGAAGTCAGGTTAAGCCAAGTTAAGCTGCAGTAACATATAGCTCTGAAATATCAGTTGTTTGAAATTGTAAAGGTTATTTTTCACTCTAGTTTCATGTCTAACATGGGCTGACAGGTGATTGTTCCATATAGCACTACACACCATGATTTGGTTCACCATAGTGGGAGGAGATTGTGAAGTGAGCATTGGCAATAAATGCTTCCATCAGTAGAAGATCAGTAGACTCTTAGAAAATATTCTCAATAGAGTATTATACAGCGTTAAAATTAAATGGCTACAGCGACATGAACAACGTGGATGAATAATGGCAATATCATATCCTGCATGACACCCTTTATATAAAGTTAAAATAACTAAATAATATAACATTTAAAAGAAGTATTTGTAGACACTGTATGACATCAAAGGAAGGGAATGATTAACATATGATTCAAATGATGATTGTCTTGGGTGGGGAAAGCAGGGCTTAATTAAAGGATGTAGAACAAAGATCACAAACTCCGCCCACTGGCTTGATTTAAGCCAAAAATGTTTATTTTTCATCCCCTCCCCCCTTTTTGGATTATCTAATCTTAAAACTTCTTTTAAATTAATACTGGGGAAATTATTTCTGGTTCGCTTCTCTTCCCAGTATATTCCTGTTGCCCTTGTATTTGTATCAGACCTAGTGCTAGTTCAGCACTGAATTGTAAGCATAAGTGTTAATGTCACTCCCGGGTCAGAGCCTAAGCTCTATTCTTATCTGCCCTGAGGACTAGCAAACACTGGGTAGTCAGCCTGGAGCCCTGAGAGGCTGATCAGCAGGAAGCCCCTGCTGGCCTTCAGTTGGCATGTAGCTTTAAGAAATAAACCTTTGTTGTTTAAAACCATAAAGTTTCCAGGGTTCTTTGCCCCTATAGCATAACCTAGATTTTCTTGACTGATACAAAATCTGAATTTTTCTAGTGAAAAATCAAAATGTCTGGTAACATGGACCTAAATTTTTTAGTGACAGCTGCCATCTTTAAGGGCTTCCCTGGTGGCTCAACTAGTAATTAATCTGCCCGCAATGCGGGAGACCTGGGTTTGATCCCTGGGTTGGGAAGAGCTGGAGAAGGGAAAGGCTACCCACTCCAGTATTCTGGCTTAGAGAATTCCGTGGACTGTATAGTCCATGGGGTCAGTTAGAGGTGGCTAATGGATTGTCCCCTTTAAACTATACTTGTGCTCCCAGTTGACCACAGCCTCCTTGATACTTGCAGCCCCCCAAAAAAGTATGCAAAAGATCATGTTCCTTTTTTCCCCCTAATTATTCCTAAAGACTGAATTTTTTAAGAGCAGTTTTAGGTTGATGGCAAAATTGACAGGTAGATGCAGAGATTTCCCAGATAGTCCCTGCCCCAGCAGGTACATAGCCATCCCCAGTATCAACGTCTTCCGCCACAGTGACACATTTGTTATAACTTTAATTGACCCAACATAGTCACCCGAGTCTGTAGTTTACATTAGGGTTCACTCTTGGTATTATACATTCCACAAATTTGGACAAATGCATGATGTCATGTATCTGTCATTATAGTATACAGTATATTTACACTGCCCTGTGTGGATCACAATAAACTGTGGAAAATTCTGAGAGAGATGGGAATACCAGACCACCTGACCTGCCTCTTGAGAAATCTGTATGCAGGTCAGGAAGCAACAGTTAGAACTGCACATGGAACAACAGACTGGTTCCAAATAGGAAAAAGAGTGCCTCAAGGCTGTATATTGTCACCCTGCTTATTTAACTTATATGCAGAGTACATCATGAGAAATGCTGGACTGGAACAAACACAAGCTCGAATCAAGATTGCCGGGAGAAATATCAATAACCAGATATGCAGGTGACACCACCCTTATGGCAAAAAGTGAAGAGGACCTAAAAAGCCTCTTGATGAAAGTGAAAGAGGAGAGTGAAAAAGTTGGCTTAAAGCTCAACATTCAAAAAACGAACATCATGGCATCCAGTCCCGTCGCTTCATGAGAAATAGATGGAGAAACAGTGGAAACAGTGTCAGACTTTATTTTTGGGGGCTCCAAAATCACTGCAGATGGCAACTGCAGCCATGAAATTAAAAGACGCTTACTCCTTGGAAGAAAAGTTATGGCTAACCTAGATAGCATATTCAAAAGCAGAGATATTACTTTGCCAACTAAGGTCCGTCTAGTCAAGGCTATGGTTTTTCCTGTGGTCATGTATGGAATGAGGTTCGTGACATTGTACAGGAGACAGGGATCAAGACCATCCCCATGGAAAAGAAATGCAAAAAAGCAAAATGGCTGTCTGGAGAAGCCTTACAAAAAGCACTGAAAAGGAGAGAGGCGAAAACCAAA
>SJYX01006383.1:116869-208053 GCA_006410675.1 Oreotragus oreotragus
CATGTATGGATGTGAGAGTTAGACTGTGAAGAAGGCTGAGTGCCAAAGAATTGACACTTTTGAACTGTGCTGTTGGAAAAGACTTGAGAGTCCCTTGGACTGCTAGGAGATCCAACCAGTCCATTCTGAAGGAAATCAGCCCTGGGATTTCTTTGGAAGGACTGATTCTAAAGCTGAAACTCCAGTACTTTGGCCACCTCATGAGAAGAGTTGATTGATTGGAAAAGACTCTGATGCTGGGAGGGATTGGGGGCAGGAGGAGAAGGGGACAACCGAGGATGAGATGGCTGGATGGCATCACTGACTTGATGGACGTGAGTCTGAGTGAATTCCGGGAGCTGGTGATGAACAGAGGCCTGGCGTGCTGCGATTCATGGAGTCGCAAAGAGTCGGACCCGACTGAGCGACTGAACTGAACTGAAACATCCTCTCTTCTCTGCCTGTTCATTCTCTTCTCTCCTTAAACCTTAGCAATTATTGATCCTTTTACTGTCTGCATAGTTTTACCTTTTCCAAAATGTCATATAGTTGTAATCATATAGTATATGGCCTTTTCAGATTGTATTCTCTCTCTCAGTAGTATGCAGTTAAGGTTCCCCCATGCTCTGTGTGGCTTGATAGCTGATATCTTTTATTTTTAGCTTTGAATAATATTCCATTGGTCTATATGTACTACAGTTTATCGATTCACCTACTGAAGGACATCTCGGTTGATGCCAGGTTTTGGCAGTTATGAATTAAGTTTCTATAAACTTCCATGTTCAGATTTTTGTGTGGATATGAGTTTTTATCTCATTAAAAATACTAAAGAGCACAATTGCTAAATCATATGTTAAGAAATGTTTAGTTGTGAGAAACCACCAAACTGTCTTCCAAAGTGACTTACCATTTTGCATTCTCACCAACAATGAAAGAGTTCAGGTTGCTCCACATCCTCACCCACATTTGATGTTTTCTGTGTTATGGATTTTGGGCCATTCTAATGGTTGTGTAGTGGTTCCATTCAGTTCAGTTAAGTCTCTCAGTCATGTCCAATTCTTTGTGACCTCATGGACTGCAGCATGCCAGGCTTCCCTGTCCATCATCAACTCCCAGAGTTAATTCAAATGCATGTCCATTGAGTCGGTGGTGCCATCCAACCATCTCATCCTCTGTCATCCCCATCTCCTCCCACCTTCAATCTTTCCCAGCATCAGGGTCTTTTCCAGTGAGTCAGTTCTTCACATCAGGTGGCCATTGTATTGGAGTATCAGCCTCAGCATCAGTCCTTCCAGTGAGTATTCAGGGCTGATTTCCTTTAGGATGGACTGTTTGGATCTTCTTGCAGTCCAAGGGACTCTCAAGAGTCTTCTCCAACACCACAGTTCAAAAGCATCAATTCTTCAGTGCTCAGCTTTCTTTATAGTCCATCTCTCACATCCATACATGACTACTGGAAAAACCATAGCTTTGACTAGGTGGACCTTTGTTGGCAAAGTAATATCTCTGCTTTTTTAATATGCTATCTAGGTAGGTCATAACTTTTCTTCCAAGGAGCAAGCATCTTTTAATTTCATGGCTGCAGTCACCACCTGCAGTGATTTTGGAGCCCAAGAAAATAAAGTCTCTCATTCTTTGCATTGGATCCCCATCTATTTGCCATTTGCTATTTGTGTAGTGGTATTTCATTTTAATTTGCATTTCCCTGTGGTATATGGTTTAGATTAATTTCATATGCATAGTTGTTATGTGTATATCTCCTTTGGTGACAAGGTATCTATTAAGGTTTCTGACCCTTTTAATGAGGTTGTTTTCTTATTGTTGAGCTTTAAGAATTCTGTGTGTATTTTAGATAGCAGTCTTTTGTTAGATGTGTCAGTTGCAAATGTTTTCTTCCAATTTGTGACTTGTCTTCTCTTCCTTTGACATTGTCTTCCACAGAGCAGAAGTTTTTAATTTTCATCAAGTATAGTTTATCAGTTATCCCTTTTGGTATTATATCTGAAATTCACTGCTGTAACTGACATCTAGATTTTCTCCTGTGTTGTCTTTTAGGAGTTTTATAGTTGAGTTTTGCATTGGATCTATGATCCATTTTGAGTGGTTGAGTTTTGCATTAGATCTATGATCCATTTTGAGTGAAAGGTATAAGGTCTGTGTCTAGATTTATTTTTGTGCCATTTGTTGAATATTTTTGTTCTGTTGTATTGCCTTTGCACCCTTGTCAAAGATCAGTTGACTGTATTAAAGTTGGCCTATTGCTGTGCTCTCTATTCTATTCCATTGATCTTTATTCTATTCTTCTGCTAATTCCCACTGTCATGATTACTATAGTTTTATAGTAAGTGTTAAAGTCAAGTAGTGCCAGTCCAACTTTGTTCTTCAATATTTTATTGATTATTCTGGATCTTTTGCCTCTCTATATAAACTTGAGAATCAGTTTGTTAGTATCCACAAAATAACTTGCTGGGATTTTAATTGGTATTGCTCTGAGTCTATAGATGAGTTTAGGATGAACTGACATTGACATCTTGACAATGTTGAGTCTTCTTATCCATGAATGTGGAATATCTCTCCATTTGTTTAGTTCCCTGATTTCATTTGAGTTTTGTAGTTTTCCTCTTAGATTTTGTACATATTTTGCTAGATTTATATCTAAGTAATTCTTTTTTTGAATGCTAACATAAATGTAACTGTGGTTTTTTATATCAAATTCCACTTGTTCATTGCTGCTAGAAAAGTGAATGGTTTTTGTATATTAATCTTATATTCTGCAACTTTGCTATAATGACTTACTAGTTCCAAAAGGTTTTTTTGTCATTTGTTTAATTCTTAAGTGACCTGATTTGTTGTTTGGGAGTTTACAAATTAGCATTTTTAATCTCATAGGTAGGTTCTGTGAAAATGCAAAATAAAATGGAAGCTGCATTACTGACTTTCAGAGAGATATAATAATTCAACTACCAAGTATAACTGAAAGGTAAGCAGGCTCAGTGACATTCTCTGATGGTGTGAATAAAGATCAGTAGCCTAGAATAGGTTTCTGTTGCAAGATATAGTACACTACTTTGTGTTTCTGGCTAAAGTCAATAGTAATAACATTTTACTTTTGATTATATGTCTTTTGAAAATATTTTCTTTCCATATTTCATTTAATTCTTACACTAACTCCTTGAGTTAAGTAAAGCAAGTAAATTTTCAACCAGTTTGACAGATGAAGAAACTGAGGTGTAGAATATTAATAATCAGTTGACTTGCCTAAGGTTACTGAGGTGGAGAAAAGCAACAATGGAAATTTGACTCTCAAGCTTTAACTCTCCTTTGGGAAGTTTAAATAATAAGCTTATGTCATTTCAGAGGTCTTTATTAGGTTTTACAAACCCCATTTAGTTTATTTACAAAAACTTATCAGTTTCATTTCTTGGGCACTTGAAATATATCACTTATTGATCTTAAGCATAGTGTGAATGTGAGTCAGAGTCTCCAGTTGTCTGACCTACAAGGTTAACACTGGTATGGACAGTCCAAAAAGTACAGTTAATTACTTTCTTATCATTTAATTCATAATACTTAAAAAAAAAGACTTCTCCCAATTATTTTGTCTTCCTCTATTGCTTTGCTCAGGCTGCTATTAAAATTAGCTTGCATACATTGATTAAAGACTAACAACTTTGGGGAACATAGGCCCAAGCTGTTTGGAAGATGAAAGGAAGCAATTTAGGGTTAACTAGCATCCCTAAAATTAAAAGACTTCATTCGGTAATACTTTGTGTATTGTGTATGTCTATGTATCAGATTACCCTAAGATCTGTTAAAATTTAAGAAAGGTGAAGCCCATTTGAAAAAAGCCACCATTTTATTTCAGAAGAACAGAGAGAACCATCGATCAAATTTAAGACATATCAGTGAATTCATTTGTCTGCTAACTTTGGTCATACTAGATTCTTCTGACAGCAAATCAGAATGAAACCTTGCTTTGTATTCTAAGGCCTAACTCACAAAGAAATGGACTTCCTTAAAGATAAATTGAGAAGTAGGATAAATTTTGTTAAATATTAGCAGTATGATCAGAGAATTGTCAGATTCTGCAGGAAGGTGGCGGGTTTTCCTCTGGGATTTTAAGGAAGATAAGGGAAGAAAAACCCTGCAGAATTACTAGAGTTTAATGTTAATGCTTTATTTTCTTAGAGAAGTTATAATTATTTGCTGCTCACAAAAAGGAATTTTTCTCCGTTCTTTTTTTTAATATATAGATCCGTTTGAACCACAGCGGCGTCTCCCTGGGAAGAAAAGCCGACAACAACTTCAGCGAGAAAGAGCCCTTCAAGAGCAAAGTCAAAAATTTGGACTTCAAGATGGGTCAACCTCATTACCTCCAGAGCAGCTGCTTTCTGCACCAAAACAAAGATTTAATACTCAGAGACCATATTCTTCTCTTCCTACTCCCCTTACACTCACCTCTCCTGTTGGTGATGGAAAACCACAGGGTACTGAAAGTCAACAAAAGGAACTGGGACTTAAGAATTCCCATGAGGTTCACAAAAATGCTGAGGTTCTGCCTCCAAAACCTGATTGCCAATTGGAAAAAAAGAAAGTGGAATTGTTAGTAAGTCTATATATCCATGAGACTTTCTTTACATTTTACCTTTTTTTTTCCCCATTGAACTTTGAAGAAATACAGTTTTAATATTTTGTTTGTTTGATAGTCTAACCTAGAAATGTGATGAATAAACTGTTGAAAAATAGCTACGACCTAAATATAAGTAGCAGTGTTAAGCGTTTTATATGTTTTATTTTATTTAGTCTTCACAACAGTCTTAGGGTGCATGTTTGTTGTTTTCACTTTATGGGTACGATATCTTAGAAAGATACTGTGTTCCCAAAGTGAATACCCTGCTAATAAGTAATAGAGTTGGGGTTCACATGCAAGTCTCTGGATCCAAAGTCTTTGCCCTTTACACTCACCAGAACCAGTTCTTCTATGTATGATACCCCTCCCCAGATTGAACCCATTCTTTCAACTTTCAGATAGCATCTTCAGTGACCCAGAAAAGGGTGCTTGTGAAGAGACATGAAGATCTAAGGAAAGAGTATAGGGAATTGAGAGGACAAATTAAATAATTAGTCATTAGATTTCTTTATTTGTTGTATTGGTATTAGAAACCACCTCCTGAATTTAGCCACATTCTGGTGGCAGTTGCCATTCTGTGACTTGTGAATTCTTATAGTCAGTTTTTTTCTATTATATAACTTATATATGAATAACCCTTCTTTGTTTCTCCTGATTTATCACTCACAGGGAAGAAAGAATAGTCTCTTTCTGTTTTCCATTTTCTGAGTCACTCTTTTTCAAAGTGTTGTATATTTTATCTAATCTCAGCTCTTTTTCCAATCTCTGCTGATCCAGATTCTCTACTAAGTTTAAAGTGTTTCCTGCCTACCAGGGTTTACAGCCAAGAAATCATTTTGACAAGAGATATAAAGCCATTTGAATTATGGAACCAAAATTAAATGTGCCTACATTTAATATTTTAAATGTAATCTATTCTCAGTCCTGAAACAAGTTGGCTGGGGGGGGGGGGTTAAATTGGAAAATTGAGATTGAATGTCATTAGGAAAATTATTATCATTTTAAGTACTTGAGAAAATTTTCATAGAAGAATGTCATCTCGGGAATGGTTGTTGAAAAGGAGAAATTCTGAGGCTATAAGAGAGGAAAAGGAAATCTATATATTAGAGAATGTTCAGAGATGACATCTCACTTTTCTGAAAGAGGCACATGATAGCCCAGAAAATTGTAGAGAATAAAGAAAGTATGAAGAAGGGCTTGGAAGCTGAAGATGCCTATCTAGTGAGTTCCTTCACCCCAAAGGGGAGATGATGCTCTGATAAAACTAACCGAGAACATCCACGTATCAGTGCTGCAGATCGTTTGACAGAGGTTACTGGTTTGAGCTGCAACTAAAGCATCTGGGGAGGAGAAGCCTGCAAACAGTAAAAATGAGCAAGGACCAATGGCAGCACTAAGGTGGAGACTGTAGGAATAAAGAGAAAAGGATGATTTTGCAAGCGGTTACTAGGTCTCAGAAGGGAGATTTTTGACACAATGGCTGTGAGAAATGACAGTAATAGGGACAAACGGCTTTGTCATTACCTTCTTTGATTTGCATTGACATTAAGTTTGTGAATTTACAGAAAATTTTAATGTATTTCAGGATTGGATAGATTGGAAGACAATTCATATTTGTAGATCTTTGGAGTTTTTTTTGAGCCCAGCATTTATTTCATAGTGTTTCACTCTTTAAAAATGAGAGCTAGAAAGAAGTGAACAAATTGAAAGAAAAATGTATGAAATAAACTGGTTATTGTTTGTTACAGAAAACTCTTAAAAGATTTGACATTAGCTGTAGAACAATTTATTTTGCTATCTATTTTGCATACAATTCATGGTTAACTTAAGTTTCTTTGTACTCCTAAAAAATGCCATAGTACTCTGCCTTCAAGTTTGTGGGTTTCTAGCTTATATATGTATAATAGATTTCAAAGGGCCAATTTATCTAAGCCTTTACATCAAATTATAGTCTTTGTTCCTATTAGAACAAAATAATGAACTGCAGATGGGTTCCTTTTAAGAGAACTTTTTTTGGGGAAAAAAAAATATATATATATATATATAAGCTGGTTGATTGAATTTTATACTTAGGAACTGAGACTGGCAAGGTGTGGAAAAGTACCAAAAGCTCATTTTTATACATTTGCTCCCAAGGCAAGAAAAATCCCGTTGGGAAGTCCTCCAGCAAGAACAGCGGCTAATGGAAGAGAAAAATAAACGTAAGAAAGCTCTTTTGGCTAAAGCTATTGCAGAAAGGTGAGGCACCTGAACCAGGAGAGGTTGTTTGTAACCTGTAATCAGTTTTGTCAAGTTCTGTATTTATTTTCCTATGGCTCTTCTAATAAGTGACATTTTCTCTACAATCATTACTTTTAAGACCAATTTAGCAAATTATGCTTTACAAGTGATACAGAGATTCCAGTCTTAATTTATTAAGGAAGGCTTTTAAAGCATAGATAATGTATTTATGAATATAGATGCAGTTAAAACTTAAGATCATCATCAGTGTTTTTTAGTTTTAATCAACTACACATTCATAAGGGAGCAGTAAATAGCTGTCGATATAAGTAAATTGGGCTTCCCTGGTGGCTCAGATGGTGAAGAAGCTGCTTTCAGTGTAGGAGACCCGGGTTTGATTCCTGGGTTGGGAAGATCCCCTGGAGAAGGGAATGACAACCCACTCCAGTATTCTTGTCTGGAGAATTCCCATGGACAGAGGGGTCTGGTGGGCTACAGTCCATTGGGTCAAAAAGAGTTGGACACGACTGAGCAACTAACACTTTCTTTCTTCATAAGTAAGTTAGCAACAAATGCAGGTTTTAATTTTGATGTCAGCTTAATCATCTGACATGTAGAGAAATAAGATTATTCCGAGTAAATGACTTACACTCCCACAAATCTTAATTGTATTTTTTATGGCCATTTAAAAATTTTATCCTGCCCCCACTGATAAAAGATACATGATATAACTTAACTTTATCCATGACTCTAGGTTGCCCTTAAGAGCACTGTTTTAAATCGCGTATGATTCTGCTTTTCTCTCACCTTCAGAACCAGTTTGTCAGTAGTCCCTTTTCCCTTGCTGCATTGCGTGGGCCTGGAACAGCAACAGTCCCATTTGAGCCGCTTTCCCATCCCTTACCCACTCTTCGCTTTTAGTTTACTGTTTCTGGTATGCTGTGGCCTTAGGAAATCAAGCTCAGTCAATAAAGTAGTGTTTGAGAATAGTGAGAACTAAATGCCCACAACTATTCAGTGACATTGTTTTTTTAGATCTCCAGAAAGGTCTAGCAGAACTATTTCTCATTAAAGCTAGGGTATGTGTCAGGAGGAGAGGAAGGCATAGGGCTGGAGAGAAAGGTAAGTAGGTATCAGAGTAATTCAGGATTTTATCTGCCGAAGGGATATGTATTTAAAACTAATGATTTTTTTTTTTCTCTTACTGTATGTCTTGATCTTTCATGAAGCATAGAAAATTTCAACTTGACTTACATTTCAAGAAGGAAAACAGTGTGATTATTGAAATGCATTTTAGTAGTCTTCAATTTGTAAGAGGTTAGGGAGGCTGTTACCTGGAGATTTTACAAAAAGATTTACAGGCTCAGTACTTGCTTTTCTTTATATGATTTTGATTTAAGACAGCACTGCTGTAGACAGAAATGTAAGGAAATGTAACCTGATTAGATTATTAATAAGTGGACAGATTATTAAAGCATGTGTGCTCAGTTGTGTCCCATTCTGTGACCCCATGGACTGTAGCCCACCAGGCTCCTATGTTCCTGAGATTTCCCAGGCATGAATGCTGGAGTGGATTGCCATTTCCTTCTCCAGGGGATCTTCCCAACCCAGGGATCAAACCTGTGTCTGTTGCCTCTCCTGTTTGGCAGATAGGTTCTTTACCACTGAGCCACCTGGGAAGCATGAATCATTAATATTTGAAATGAAAAAAATCACTTGGTTAACTTTTGTAGACAGTAAACAGGAGTAAATGCATAATGGAATAGAAATCAAGTCGCAGTATGGTGGTTTTGTTGAGAGTTTTATTTTCCTTTGAGAATGTGTATGACATTTTGAAACAGGAGAAATCGTGATTAAAGGTTGGCTTTGTATTTGTTTATTGTTTCTGAGGCAGATGATGTACTTGGGAGTGATGAGAGGGCTGAGGTTGCCCTTAAACAAGGGGGCAGATAGAGTGTTTGGTTTTGAGCCCTGGAAAAAATTTTGAGGACCTGTAGTTTTGCCTACAGAAGAGGAGTCAAAACAGTAGAAGTCTGAAGAAATGAGTCCTAAAAATTAAAACCACGTAGACGTTCCCAGACATACAAAGAAATGATGTTTAACAGATGCTGGCATCTGTTCTTGGTGTCCATTGAATATCAGACAAATGAAAATGGGCTTTGCAAGAAGAATTTAAAGAATTTTAAAAGCTGTGTTCAATACTCTAATATATCCAGTTCTCTATACAGGTACATCCTTTTAGTGCTTAGGGAATGAATATAGACCTATGAGTGAATGATTTATTGTTATTTTTTTAATATTACTTTTTCTCGTGTCTAAAAACAATAAAATTTGGAATCATAAGAGGAAAAAGTACAAATGCTGTTTTGGAGATATACTAAAATATTACTAGCATTAGTTTTATTTCAGTTTTTCTGTTTTTTTTCTTCTAATTTTTAAAATTATATACTATAATCATATTGTATATACAGTAGATTGGTTTTTTCAGTTGTATGTGGACATGTGATTTTAAAATGTTTTTGTTTTTCCACTCATGTTCCTCATTTTATAGATCTAAAAGAACTCAGGCAGAAACCATGAAACTGAAGAGGATCCAGAAGGAGTTACAGGCTTTAGATGACATGGTGTCAGCTGACATTGGAATCCTCAGGAACCGGATTGATCAGGCCAGCCTCGACTATTCATATGCTCGGTGAGTTAGGAGTCTGATTTAGTTAATGTATATTGTTAGCTGGGCCAGAGGCATTTATGTATATCATTGTTAAGCCTCATAACAATAGTATTAGGTGCTGTACCTATTCCAGTTTTTAGTCAGTTCAGTCGCTCAGTTGTGTCCAACTCCTGGAGCTTACACAAACTCATGTCCATCAAGTTGGTGATGCCATCCAACCATTTCATCCTCTGTCGTCCCCTTCTCCTGCTTTCACTCTTTCCCAGCATCAGGGTCTTTTCCATTGAGTCAACTCTTTGTATCAGGTGGCCAAAGTATTGGAGCATCAGCTTCAGCATCAGTCCTTCCAGTGAGTATTCAGGGCTGATTTCCTTTAGGATGGACTGGTTGGATCTCCTTACAGTCCAAGGGACTCTCAAGAGTCTTCTCCAACACCACAGTTCAAAAGCATCAATTCTTCAGTGCTCAGCTTTCTTTATAGTCCAACTCTCACATCCATACATGACTACTGGAAAACCATAGCTTTGACTATATGGACCTTTGTTGGCAAAGTAATATCTCACTTTTTAATATGCTGTCTAATCAAATTATCTCCTTCTTGAAGTCTTCATTAACTCTTGAATCTGCCCTACTCATTAACCTTGTTATATCCCTGTTAGAGGATTTCTTGCTTTATTTATTTACATTTTAGTCTTTCCTGCTAAGCCATCAGCTGTTTAATATTTGAGACTCTTTAAAAGTCTGAATGACTTCCTCCAGAACTCTATATTATTCTAACACCAAGTATGTACCTTGCTCTTTCTTTAAGAAATTTTGATTGGTCTAAGGATTAGCCTAGTTCTCATTTCAGTTTTCATCAAAGAAAGATCTAGGTTATTTTTTAAAAACCTTTGAGTATTTTAAGGAAAATACCACTCTGTATTGAAAACTTGAAGTTTTTTTCTTTTTTCTTTTTCAATTATGCTCTGTGTAAAATGGTTTGCTATCACATGTTTCCTTGGTTTCAATGACTGGCATTTTTTTTTTAAGAGAAAAAAATCACCATTGTATGTTCTCAAAACAAACACATGTAAAGAATTACATGAACTTTAAACAGATAAAAGAGCAAAAAAATTAAGTCCAATTTCAGGGTTTTCAGTCTTCTCAACATTGCTTTAATCATCCTGGTTTGTCTTTTTTCACAAGGGAATGCTGTGTTAATGACTCAGTTTTGCATCTTTCTCTGTAACAGTAGAAATCAATCAGAATGCCTCATTAGTCCAGAGTAAACCACAGCATCAGAATGTTTATATAACAATTTAATAAAGCGGAAATGCTTGATTGTGGTTTTTAATTCACTGTTTATTGTTTAAGAAAGAGGTTTGTGGTGTCCTTGTGATTTTTGTAATTGTTTGACTGTATGCTATTAGACCTAATGGGTTGCTTTTATTAATTAACTGCATAAATTAATGCCATCAGTAGCTGATACCTGGTGGTTCCATTTCTATTAATAAGGTCATTAAGGAGGTAGCCAAGATTTTATTAAGATTAGAATAAGACTAGATTTTTAGCACATTTTTCCTCTGTAACAAGTTTGCCAGAGGAATGTTTTTATGCCTTTTTAGCTCTTTAAATGAATAATTCTGATTATTCTGGATGTCTTAACAGAAAAATCATTTGATCGTGTTTTAATTCTGTCCTAGGGAAGGGCTAGAGAAGGATGCCTTTGTACATTGAACATTATATAAGAAATGCCATTGTTTTAGCCTTCAGAGAACCACAAAGAAGGTGGGATTGCTGGTTAAAGGAGATAATATCCCACAGTATATGAGTATTTTTTCATGACATTTTTGTACACTTTATATAGTAAAAAGATTTTACATGATAAATTGTTGAATCTCTTAACAAGCTAAAGATGACAGTTTATCATGGTACTAACACTGAAATAGATGTTTGTGAATATCCTTATTGTATGTGTAACATTATTTTTAAAAACATAAGCTCTTAAATTAAGTCAAAGAGAGCCATAGACAATTTAGCCTAGAACCAGGGTTGTATTTAGCCTAGAACTAGGGTCATGCAGAAGATTAAGACAACATTTTCTAAATGTACAGCTGTGATTGTTAGGCAATTATTATACTGGAGTAGGTTGCCATTCCCTTCTCCAGGGGATCTTCCTGACCCAGGAATAAAACCCAGGTATCCCACACTGCAGGTGACTTCTTTACCACTGATAATAGTATTATGGTCTAGACTTCTACGGAAGGTAATCCCCAGGGTAGTCAGTTTCATTGGTTCTGTGGGAGATTTCCTTGACTTTGTTTAAATAAAAATGTTGTTCTGCCCACAAAAGGTTCTTCTATACAGATAGGCCAGAATTCACCTTAAAACTGGTTTCTGTAGAGCCGTGTCAGGGTGGACACCTCTGAGAAGAGGACACTTGGAGTGAGCCAGCTGGAGAGTTGTCACGGCTGCTGCTCTTCACAGCTGAGATTACACTGCTGCCCTGTGCTGCACAGACCAGCTTGTAAAACTGAGTGTGGCTCCCTGTAGAACTTTTCTTTAACCCTCAGTAGACTGGGAAAGATTGAAGGCAGGAGGAGAAGGTGACGTCAGAAGATGAGATGGTTGGATGGCATTATTTAGCCTTACTGAATTTGAGCAAATCCCAGGAGATGGTGAAAGACAGGGCAGCCTAGTGTGCTGCAGTCCATGGGGTCGCAAAGAGCTGGACACGAGCGACTGAACAACAGAATACCAGGAAAAACAATATTCGCTATTTGCCTTCCATGTTTAATAGACACTGCCATGCGTATACACACACACACACACACACACACAAATGTTCTCAGTTGCACACACACACACAAATGTTCTCAGTTTCACACACACACACACACACACACACACGTTCTCAGTTGCTCAGTGGTGTCTGACTCTTCGGCAACCCCAGGCCAGGCGCCTCTGTCCATGGAATTCTCCAGGCGAGAATACTGGAGTGGGTTGCCATTCCCTTCTCCAGGGGATCTTCCTGACCCAGGGATCAAACCCAGGTCTCCCACACTGCAGGTGACTTCTTTACCGCTGAGCTACCAGGGAAGCCATGTTGATTTGGTAGGACTGCCATAACAAATTATGGAAAAGTCAGTGGTTTAAACAATAGAAGTGTATTATCTTGTGCTTCTAGAAACCAGGAGTCTGAAATCAGATGTTAGCAGGTTGCCATTCTGTCAGAGACTCTGGGGAAGAATATATTCCTTGTCTCTTCTGGTGTCTGGTGGCTGAAGATGTACCTTGGCTTGTGGCTGCGCTGCTCAGTTCTGTGCCTCCAAGGTCACACTGCTTCCTCCTGTTTTCTCTCAAAACTTTCTCTGCCTCTTTCTCAAAAGGAAACATGCGGTTGCATTTAGAACCCAGCTGGATAATCCAAAATAAATTCCTCTTAAAATCTTAAACTTTGTCATATCTTTTGCCATTTGAGGTAATGTTCACAAATTCTTGGGAATAGGAAGAGAATATCTTTGGGGGGGTCATTTTTTAGCCTGCTACAACATGCATCTTTTGATTTGTCTAATAACTGCAAAATTGGCTTCCCTAGTGGCTCAGATGGTAAAGAATCTGCCTGTAATCCAGGAGACCCGGGTTCAAACCCTGGATCAGGACAATCCCTTGGAGAAGGGAATGGCTACCCACTCCAGTATTCTTGCCTGGAGAAGTCCATGACAGAGGAGGAGCCTGGAGGGTTACAGCCCGTGGGGTTGCAAACTGGGATACAGCCAAGTGACTTAACACTTTGACGTTCAATAACTGCAAATGTCTTCTTCTGTAAATTTTCTTTGCTCTTCTGGGAAGAAAATGAAAAATAATCCTTACTTGTGTTTAGTGAAAGCTAAGAGCAGATTATAAGTATGATGTTTCCAGTCTAATTTTATACTTTATTAAAAGATGATGTAATACTTTGGCAAAACAATAAGGAAACTAAGCAGTTCATTATTGTATCATCCTTTTAGGTCATTCCATCATTCTCTGTTTTCTTATTATTTTAATTTTTCAGCATACATGGGAATAATAGATGAGTAATGAGGAAGTAATTCCTAGGGTGAGGAAATGACAAATGTTTCAAAAAACAGGAAAAACTGTATTTCAGCAATCCCATAATGTAGCTTAGATTTCTAAAAGGGCCCAGTGGACTGGTAAAGTAACTATAAAATATAATTAGTCTATTTTTCAAAATATTATAAGTACATTTTCTCTTTGTTCTCTGGAAAACTTCTAAGAAAGAATAAAAATTATGATATATTGATACTTACAAATAGAACTGTTCAGAAAAGAAACTAAAGAACTAAAAGTTCTAAGAAAACTTTTAGTTTCAGTGGGACCTAATGCATGCCAAGGGTTAATGGTGTTTTAAAAAATTTTCAGGGATACCGAAACCAAGAGATAGTTTCTAGAGTCCTTTAAATAACATTCATTAAATCATTCAAGATTCCTTTAAAATAACAAAATGATTCTATAATTATATTTCCAGTTCAATTTGACTTACTGTATTATGTATAATGCTCTTATTGTTCTGTTCCAAAGTATGTCTTCATAGTCTGATTTGGTATTATCCACCTGACCCCCAGACTTGTAGTGCAGTTTGTGAAACTAATCAATATTTTTTTAACATAAATCACTATATATATATATATATATATATATATGCATGTTTCTGGCCAGAGGATTTTAAATAAATAAACAAAATGCAGAATCTTCAATGATTTATTCAGAGTGAAAGATCAATGGAAACCTAGGGACCAATTTGCAAATTTTATTTCAATTCAGCATTCATGAGCCTAGTCAGTAAATCTTTACTAACTGACTTTGACTGACTGAGGCTGACCACAGACTTGCAGAGAAGGGGGCTTAAGTCAAGGGGAGGGACAAGATACATATAGCTCTAGAGAATGTTGGCAGAGCTCTCAAGCTTGATGGAAGAACATTCCTAGGTAGGATATTATAAAATATGGGAATAAGGGATCCATATACCCCACATACCCTCCTTTGTACCAGTTCTTTTAACATAGGGGTAGTGGAAAAACAGCTTGTTCTTATGCTTATATTTACTAGATGACAGTAAAATAATTAGATGTGAGAAATGAACATTATATAAAAGTTTTCAAATATAAACCCTAAGTTCTTAAATTGTACATAAGTTTAATTGTAAATATTTATTTGTATGCTTAGTTGCTCAGTCATGATCCCATGGACTGTAGCCCGTCAGGCTCCTTTGTCCATGGGATTCTCCAAGCAAGAATACTGGAGTAGGTTACCATGCCCTTCTCTAGGGAATCTTCCCCTAGAGATTCCCCATGGATCAAACCCAGGTTTCCTGCCTTGTAGGCAAATTCTTTACCATCTGAGCCATGAGGGAAGCCCAGACACATGTTTAGTGATATACTAACAGTTCTTTTTACTTCTGGTGCTCTGAAGAGGAAGTTATGTTTCTTGAATGCCTAACACTTGCCCTGTTTTTTCTGTTTAATGCTTAGTTAACACTCCTATGAGGTATTATTATCATCACCATTTTATAGACAAACCAAGACTTAGTTCACAAAACTACCCCTGCTCACCATACAGGAATATTTACTCACTGCATGCCTTTTTTTCAGCCTCTTCCACTGGAACGTGGCTGTGTTTGTTTTCATGATGTCAATATGTGCCTGGGGCACACTTGATAACAAAAAGGGGAACCCCAGAACATTTAATCCATAAACTGAACTGAGGGGCCTGGCATGACCTGACACTAAGGGTTCTGTTTAAACTGATGTAAGTCAAGCCAAGCCAACCCAGCCAGAAGGAATTTTGGAACATGGAGGGTTTGATTGAAGGGAATTTGATATCACACAGCTGGTGGCCATATTGGGCTGTGAATATGATAGGAAAGCCTAAAAGAAAGAAACTCTGGTTTCTGACCATTGAAGAGAAGAGCCCTTTATTCTGATGACATGCCTGTGAGATTGCCTCTTATATCCTGCAATAAAACCCCCTCTGTACTTGAGCTAGTATGACTCAATATCTGTTCATAATATCCAGAAAAGACTTTTGCCAAAAGACATACACATATTGTAAATAGCAAAGGTAGGTTTTGAACCCTGGGTTCTCTAAAAGCAAGGCCTTTTATTTATTTATTTTTCACTGTATTTCATTCTGAGACAAGACTCTTGCATAAGGAGATCATACCTATTTCTTTTTTGCCATAACTCTATTACTGGAAATTCCTATTACATTGAGTAAGGTAAGGCAGGGATTCCCAGGTGGCTCAGCGGTAAAGAATCTGCCTGTAATGCAGGGGACTCAGGTTCGATCCCTGAGTCAGAAAGATCCCCTGGAAGAGGGCATGGCAATCCACTTCAGTACTCTTGACTGGAGAATCTCAGGGACTGAGGAGCCTGGCAGGCTGCGGTCCATAGGATCGCAAAGAGTTAGACACAACTGAAGCGACTGAGTATGCACGCACTCAAGGTAAGGCAATCATAACAGGTAAGGCAGCATAGCCTTCACAACTGTTAGTGGTAACTAAATAGAATAATTAGTTGGTAGGTAGGAATCAACCTCTTCTAGACAAAAAGAAAAGTGACACATTATATGGAAAGGCAAATGAAAAAAACAAAAGGGAGATCATAAATTGACATCCTCAGAATTACCCTGCATCAAATAAGACTGGCATTATCTACCTATGAAGTTTCTATATATGTAAAAATAATGGACTTTTCTTAGTAAAAGTCTCACAGTAGTCTGTTGCAGAGTGGACAGGGTGAAAACAACCTGGGGCTTCTCAACTGGGGGCAGTTTTGCCCCTTAGGAGACATTTGGTAATATCTGGAGACATTCTTGGTTCTCACAAGCAATAGGTGCTACTGTCCATGTCTTTCTCCACCAAAAGGTTTCTCCCTTTTCTAATCCATTTAGTCAAGAGATACAGATTTTTCTGCTTTCTCCATCCATTGTTATACCTCTCATAAATTTAACTGGCTATATGCTAGAGCTGGCTTGCCCTGGTTCTTGAGAGAGTTTGTGTATCTCGTCCCAATTCTGCATTCAGGGATATCACATCAGTAGCTTGAAACTGGCCATGGTAATCATAGTTTTACTACAGAAATGGACAAACACTGCGTATTAGGGCTTTACCCCACGGGAGCTAGCACGCCACTGAATTAACTTTTCAGTCTGGTTTCATTCACGCACAGCCTTGGAAAGAGAAAATGGGTACAGGAAAATGTGGTTAGGTTAGGAGAGTCCAGGTGTGCATGTTTTGGAAGTTTCCGCAGCAGTGCCCTACTTGGTCTAACATGTAGACAGGTGTTTGTAAAGTATCAATAGCCATATTTTCTGCATACATCGTTTTTTCTGGTGTTGGAGTTACTGTGTCTAGCCCTCTGACTGTCTCCTTCAGTAGCTAGCTAATAGACCGTGTTTCTATCTGCTCCTGCAGGAAGCGGTTTGACAGGGCTGAAGCAGAGTATGTGACAGCAAAGCTAGAGCTGCAGCGCAAGACTGAGCTTAAAGAGCAGCTCACTGAACACCTTTGTACGATTATCCAGCAGAACGAGCTCCGCAAGGCCAAGAAGTTGGAGGAGCTGATGCAACAGCTGGATGTGCACGCCGACGAGGAGACTCTGGAGCTCGAGGTGGAGGTGGAGAGGCTGCTGTGTGAACAAGAAGCAGAAGCGAGGAAACGAGTGGTTCATTTAGAGAGGTCCTTTCAGCCTTCTGGGGAGAGCGTGACCTCAGAGTTGGCTAAAGAGAACAAAAAGCCTCAAGACCAGGCTGATTCCCCAAAGGCAGACAAACAGGGGGAAAACCCCAATAGCATTGCCCTTCTTGATCCACAACGGCCAAACCGAGAGGGCGAAACTGCCGTGAAAGACATTTCAGCTTCTCTCATCACGTGAAGTGTCCGTGTTGGTTCTTTACAATTAAATGGGGTATTCAGTAGACTTTCTGCTGTAGACTCTGCCATGACCTCTGATAGATGCCCCTTCAAAACAATATTAATTTTTAAATCCATTAGTTTTAGTATAACATGTTTGGAGGTTCTAGAAAAATTTCGGATTATGATAGTTTTTTATATGTGGGCATAGTTCACCTTGGTTTTAATCCAGGTCTTCCATTGTCATTATTACTTATTATTATTACTTCACCCATCCTTATTACTGGGTGAAAACAAGTGATTTTAATGGATAGAAGAAAAACTACATGCTTAATTGTTTTTTGCAGACCAGGTGAATACAGAAATGTAAAGTGAAAAATGATAATCAGTACCTAATGGAACTTATTTAACTTCTAAGAGAAATGTTGGAAATGAGAATTCTATTTCGTGTAATCAGTGCTGCTGCTGCTGCTGCTAAGTCACTTCAGTTGCGTCCAACTCTTTGTGACCCCATAGACGGCAGCCCACCAGACTCCCCTGTCCCTGGGATTCTCCAGGCAAGAACACTGGAGTGGGTTGCCATTTCCCGCTCCAGTGCATGAAAGTGAAAAGTAAAAGTGAAGTCAGTCAGTCGTGTCCAACTCTTCACGACCCCCTGGACTACAGCCCACCAGGCTCCTCTTTCCATGGGATTTGCCAGGCAAGAGTACTGGAGTGGGGTGCCATCGCCTTCTCCGCATGTAATCAATAAAGAGACACAAAAGCTAACGTGGAAAAGAGAATGAGAGACAGAACTAACAGAAGTACAAGGTTGAATTATCTATTCAGATCTTACTCGTGTAAAATACAACTTGGAAGTTACAGTTTACAAAAAGAACCAGACACCTTAAGTTGGCTGTTGATATACAGGCACCCACATACAAACACAGATAATGTATAAATATACCACGGTATATATAATTGTAATATTAATATATTGTCTCTTTTCTAATCAGCACATTGCTTAAATTTAGGCAGTGAAAACCCTTCTACAGGCTGAAATTTAAAAAAATCTGATTGCTGCTTTTGATTATTTAAAGGTGATATATTTTTTTCCTTAAAGTTACCTGTATGTGTTTTATATGTTGGATATAAATTATCCTGTCGTGGAACATTAAAATTGTTAAAATGATGGGTCTTTATTACTTCAATAATTTGTTAATTACCATCACTAATAATTGACCACTACATTGTACTATATGTGAATATGTAACTATCACGAGAAATTATGATCTATTTATCAGAAATTCTGAAAGTACAAATATTACATTTTAAGGCTTAAAGAACTATTATAAAAGAAAATAAAGACAAATGTAATATTGTATCCATTATAAGTTCTGAAAAAGTTAGAGACATCCTATTTTAAAATGAGTTTGTTTAAAGATATTACCTTCTAGTAATGCAGGTGAGCTTTTTATATTATGTAATTTGAGTTGAATTTATAGCTTTCCAGTACTGACTTCTCTGAACAGAAACACTTAGATAGTTGGTTTTTTATTTGTGAATTACGTACATAAAAACTGAAAGCTTCATTGTTCAAAACACGTATTTTTCTAATGAATAAATGATTCTAATGCATTTATAATATGACAAGTTTAAACAGTTGAGTGTGTGTTCTAAGCACTTTGTGGCAATAATGCATCCTGTTAGTTCGTGTGGTAGGGGCTTCCCAGGTGGCTCGGTGGTAAAGAATCCACCTGCCCATGCAGGGGACGCAAGAGATGGAGGTTCAGTCCCTGGGTAGGGAAGATCCCCTGGAGGAGGAGATGACAACACCACTCCAATATTCTTGCCTGGAGAATTCCTTGGACAGAGGAGCCTGGCGGGCTACAGTCCATGGGATTGCAAAGAGTTGGACATGACTGAGCAACTGAGCACACACAGTCTGGTTCTGTTTATACTTTTACTTAAAAGTACAAGGAGGAAGGAGAACCGTGAAGTAAATGAACTGGATGGGACCTCAGAGATGACTCAGTTTAATCATCTTTACAGTTGAGGAATTAGAGAGTCGGAGCTTTTGCTTACAGCATACTGGCCAACTTGCTCATATTAAAGTGCTGGTAAAGTTGCAGTTTTAAACTCATGATATATCTCTTATGTATGTAAAGCCATGAAGCCCACTGCATTCTACCACTTGAAAATTTTGCTCTCTAACATATTTAGGATTTGTGTTTGTACATGTGAAATGCTTTCAAATATGTCTATAAAAGTCCCTGAAACCATTATTTTACCTTGCTTGACTTTCCCAGGGTGGTATCCAAGTGCTCAGGTGATGATATAAGTGACAAAGTTATATTGCATCAGTTTTGTACAAGGCAGCTGTCTCCCATGTGTGAGAGGAACAGAGCAAATGAATGAGAATGGGGGCTTATTGGTATGAGGACCACATGCACTGGCTTTTCCAGGATAGCCCTGGTATCTTTTAAAATCATAAAATACATTTGAAAGGCTTTTGATATATGAATTCAGAAATCCACAATAATTGTTATTTTCTAGGAGTGAAGCTATTGGCCCAAAATTCCTGCCATGAGTTTACTCGGGTGCTTCATAGAACTGTTCCTCTGGTAGTGAACTCCTTTTGCTTCCACTGCTCCAGCTGTTGTCAAGGCTCTTAATAATGTGATATGTAATTTTGGAGTTAATTGCTTTGTTATCTCATTTATTCTATTTAAAAGATAGTGTTTAGAAAATTGTAGTGATTTTCACTCATTATCTTTAAGAAGCATACTTTGAAGAGTAGTAAACTTGAATTCCTGAATTTAAAGGTTCTTACAACTTGAGGGCCTACTTTATATATGAGCCATTTTTAAAGGTTTCTGAGAATCCAACTTCCCTAAAGCATGGTTTTTTAAATTGCATTTAAAAGTGAAGAGTTTTTTCAAGTCTTTCACATCTGCATAATTCTCCTGAATTATAGCAATTGCAGGTGGTAAATCTTCATACTCACTGAGAACACAGCTGGTTTCCAAGTCAGATGTTAAAAATCTCTGATTGGAATTCCTAGAACGTATTTCATTGCTGAATTGCCATTTGAATTACAGAGTGAAAAACTCAGCTGTAAACTTCTCTCATTCTTTGTTTGGATTTGGCAACAGTACTCTCAAGGAGCTTAAGTATTCAGCAACTTCCTCTTTTGAGGCACTGGCACAAAATGAACTCAAGTTATTCTGACCCAGGCCGTTCCCGTGACCTTTATAAATGATGTTATGGGTTTTGTATTTCTAAGGAGCTAAGTCAGCATTTACAAAGGCCTTGATAGATATAACTCAGTCTGTCAGACAAGACCTGGGGCCACTCTGGACCAGGGTAATTATACCCCTTCTCAACATAGATCTATCCCAGGCCAGACTTGAACTACTCTCTGGAGGGATGAAGCAGGACAGTATTTTCCAGTCTGCCTTTACCTTAATGTGAGGCCACTTTTTCAAGCTCCTAATCCCAAACAGTTTTTCTTGAAAATGAAACATCATCTCTTCATGCAGTTGATCAAAAAAATAATTGTGTAAGATACATGTGCTGTTGCTGCTGCTGCTAAGTCACTTCAATCATGTCCACCATAGACGGCAGCCCACCAGGCTCCCCCATCCCTGGGATTCTCCAGGCAAGAACACTGGAGTGGGTTGCTATTTCCTTCTCCAATGTATGAAAGTGAAAAGTCAAAGTGAAGTCGCTCAGTTGTGTGTGACTCTTAGCGACCTCAAGGACTGCTGCCCAGCAGGCTCCTCCGTCATGGGATTTTCCAGGCAAGAGTACTGGAGTGGGGTGCCATTGCCTTCTCCAAGATATATGTAGAACTATATCAATGGTATGGTATACATTCTGTGGCTTTTGTCCCTAAAAGGCTTATAGTCTGAAGAACTAAGATATACTTGCATAAAACAAACACTGGTAGCAAAACATAATGTATAATTTGGGGGAAGCAAAATAAATGACCAGTGATGCATCCTCCAGAAGTCCCCAATTTTTAGAGTACGTCTAATTTTAAATAGTCTATCCAGTTCTGCAATATCTGAATATATTTAGAACCTACCATATCTTAGTTTGTCTTTAGCACCGAGGAACAACATATATACAACAGAAAAAACAACAAAAACCCTCTGCTAGACAACATGTCCAGATTTTGAGTTAAAAAACTGTAGTCACTAGAGCAAAAATGAATTGGAAAAAGGGGAAGTTTTTGCATGACATGATTTAAAACCGGGGCCCACTGAGATTTATCAGTTAAGAAAAAAAATCAAAATTGGAAAAATGAAATTTAAGCACCTATCTTTCTGACAAAGAGTTGGTAGTATATTATATGGAGAAGAGCAAAAATATAATAGCTCATTACAATAATTCAAGGTGTTGCTGAACCAGGGGGCAATAATTATTGTCCAAGCCAGAACAAGATGGAAATGGAATGATCATATAAACTCAAGGATAACAGCATGGATGTACATTTAAAGATTACACATAAGAGAAGTCTTTTCAAGCCAAATGACCCTGGGCGTCTAAAATAGAGCCAAAATTAAGCAATAAGACGTGACAGGGAGCACATTTCTCAGTGATTATAGCATGCCTCAAGGGATAAGTCACTAGGCCAAAGGTTCGTATGAGGAGTGAAATAATAACCTTGCAATGTATGTATCAAGCTCATAGAGGGAAAAGGAGAAGGAAATGAATAAGGGGGCGTTAGAAGAGTCATTTCATGAGCTGTGATTTCAGTTGTTGGATAGTACTGCCATGTGTACTTTACATGTAGCCATTAGCTGTACCCAGCATCCTGAAACTGTATTTACACCAGAGCCCTCATCTAATTTAAAACTCTGCAGAACTGTCCATTTCTCATATTCTTGGCCAAGTAGAAACAAGCAGTTAAGTCACAGACTTGAAAGTTCATAGCCATATGTAAAGAATCCCAGTCTGGTAGAACTTAGAATTGCTTAGACCTGGCTTTTATAACTGAAAAAAATTGAAGCAACTGCAAGTTATTTTTATTATCTTGGCTCATTTATCTCATGTATATGTCCCTCAGAAACTACCAATAGCCATGGCCCCAGGTGTCACATAGATCCAGAATTATGTCCAGCCTTCTAATCTGAGCTTTCCCTTCCCTACTGCTGTGCTAATGGGAGAGAGGGAGAACTCTAGAGCTAGTGACCAACTGGACCTCACAATATGATGGAGGCAGGCCTCTTCCCCAGGATAAGTATTCCATCTTCAGTAGCCATAAGGTGGGGTAAACAATTTCTAAACTGGCATGTCCTGAAAAGCCCAGCAGACAAAGGTAGGTATCTTATTGCCAGATGTCTCTCCATGTTTCTATGATTCTTTATCACTTCAGAAAGGAAAGGAAAGTGAAGTCGCTCAGTTGTGTCCAACTCTTTGCAACCCCGTGGACTGTAGCCCACCAGGCTCCTCTGTCCATGGGATTCTCCAGGCAAGAATATTGGAGTGGGTTGCCATTTCCTTCTCCAGGGGAACTTCCTGACCCAGGGATCGAACCCAGTTCTCCTGCACTGCAGGCAGACACTTTAACCTCTGAGCCACCAAGGAGAAGATAGCTACAAATCTGAACCAAAGTCAGAGGATAAGATTTTTTGTATGTATGACCCTCAGCATCTCCCATTACCAGTAAATTTTGTCTCAGGCTACACCCTGGACAAAATTCTAGGCAAGCAATCATTTATCTTAGATATCTTAGGCCCTCTTTCTGGTGACCAGTACTCTCTTTCTCTCAAAATCTATTCTTGAGGAAAAATCTGAATACAGTTCCTCCAAGATTCTTATGTTGAAATCTAAACCCCAGTGTGATGGTATTAGGAGGTAAGGCCTTCGGGAGGTGATTAGGTGATGAGGGTAGAGTCCTCATGAATGGTATTTGAGCCCTTGTAAGAGATGGCAGAGAAAGGGGAGAAGGGGACCACAGAGGATGAGATGATTGGATGGCATCACCAACTCGACAGACATGAGTTTGCGCAAGCTCTGGGAGTTGGTGATAGACAGGGAAGCCTGGTGTGCTGTAGTCCGTGTGGTCGCAAAGAGTTGAACATGACTGAGCAACTGAACTGAACTGAACTAAAGAGACAGCAGAAATGTCTCTAATTGCTTGCACTATGTGTGGACACAGGAAATCATCTTTGAACCAGGAAGCGGGTCCTCACTAGACCTCAAATCTGCCAACACCTGGATCTTGGACTTCCCAGCCTCTGGAATTTGAAAACTAAATTTCTATTGTTTCTAAGTTACCCCATCTATATACTATTCTATTAGGTTTTCAGACATTTGGTCCTGTCCAAAGCTTCTATGAGCATTATTTGGTCCATGCCAAATAGTTTTGGATGGAACCAAATATCAAGGACCTTTTGGCATGAACCAAATGTCTTATGAACCAAATATCTTATGGGCATTCTGGACAGGACCAAATGTCCTGTAATTTTCTGTTATAGCAGCCCTAACAGATTAAGACAAAATTACTTACATCTTGGGAAAACTTTAAGTTGGTAGGTTAGTTTTCCCCAGGGTGTCTGCATTTTAATGAGTAGAATATTTTAAAATAATGTACTTTAATTTGTGTAGTGGAAGTCTTAACCCCCAGCTAAAGGAATTTCAAGCAGCAGAGAGCAGGTGTGAGAATAGTGCTGCTGCCTGGAGAGGACTTGAGGAAATTCTGAAATCAAACCCTACTGTATGAGCTGAGGAATGAGTCCCCAAAGCCTTTATTGCCCATGCTGGAATAATCCTTAGATGAGGAAAATTACCCCAACCTGTCCTCCCCCAACTTCCTGTTGCTAATGCAACATTCTATTCAAGAGAAACCAAGGCTGTCATTTAGGCCACATATATCAGTTATCTACATATATCAGCCAAAACTTAGTGTATTAAAACAGCAATTGCTTCTCTTTGCTCATGGAATTCTGTGTGTTAGTACTTTGGTTTAGGCTGTGCAGAGAAGTTTACAGCTATTGCTGGGGAACACTCATCTGGTTGCAGCATTTTGATGGCTTTCCTGGGGCTAGATAGTCTAAGATTGCCTCACTCACATTCCAGCTATTGGTGATGCCTAAAACCTGGGCTTTTTTGTCTCCATCTAGCCTCCTATCCTCAAGAAGGATAGCTTGAAATTATATTCATGAAGGTCCCAGGGTTCCACAATAGCAAGAGCGGAAGCTGTGATACTTCTTGAGACCTATCCTTAGTAGTCACATTCATCATATCTGCTGCATTCCACTGATCAAAGTCACTAAATTAGCCCAGATTCAAGTGGTGGCAAAACTGACTCTACATCTTGAAGGTAGGAACAGAAAAGTCATGTTGCACAGGGTCAATCAGATAGGAGTGGGAGGAACTGTGACCATCTTTGCAAACAATGTAACACAGTCTCTTCCCCTCACCCCCCATTACTATAATTTTCAATCATTCCACATCCAAAATGTACTCACCTCCTCCCCCAGACATCCTTTTCCATTCTGGTTTCAGGCATGGAGTTCAGGATCTTATCATTTGATCAAATGCAGATATGAATGAATATGGGAAAGCTGATATATTGAATAACATCCTCCAAACTAAGAAGCTGTGAGATCAAGACATGAAGCGGGTGACTCCATTAAGTGCAAGTATGAAGTTTATTGTGGGTATCTTCCACACTGGCAGGATCAGGAGGATGGCGATCCAGAGGCATTCACAGCTGTCCTCCCCACCAGCAGAAAGGATACAGGGGAATTTAAAGGGGTCAAAGCCCAAAATAGAATCTGATTAGTAGGGAGAAGTATGTCTGTGTTGGCAGGAACCAGGAGGTTTTTCTCCTCCCCAACCCCTGGGGGTAGGGGAGGGTCTCATGACCACTAACCATCTGTGTTAACAAAATGCATTCTTCCAGTTTTTGTATTAGATGAAGGCAAGAGTAAAAGTTGATACAGAACTTGTCTAACTTGGGTGCATTCCTTTGAGTTGGCTAAAGCTCAGTCATGCAGAAAAGAGGAGAGGGCAGGACTGCAGGTCTAAGATGGAGCTGACAAAATGGAGTCAGTGTGGTTCAGCCATGCAGGTGAGGCTCCTCAGGTGTATCCCCCCAGAGTGGCTCCTCACAATCTAAAGACTATAAACTAAAATGAAAAGTTACCTGTCCTGACTATGTATCAATGTACAATGGGGAAACAGGAAGGATAGCTTCAGGAGAAGATGAGGGTGGGAAGATTTGAGAGAATAGTGTTGAAACATGTATATTATCATATGTGAAACAGATCTCCAGTCCAGGTTCGATACATGAGACAGGGTGCTCAGGGCTGGTGCACTGGGATGACCCAGAGGGATGTGATGGGGAGGGAGGTGGAAGGAGGGTTCAGGATGGGAAACACATGTATATCCATGGCTGATTCATGTCAATGTATGGCAAAACCAGTACAATATTGTAAAGTAATTAGCCTCCAATTAAAACACATAAATTAAAAAAATTAAAAGGAACATGANCAGGGTGCTCAGGGCTGGTGCACTGGGATGACCCAGAGGGATGTGATGGGGAGGGAGGTGGAAGGAGGGTTCAGGATGGGAAACACATGTATATCCATGGCTGATTCATGTCAATGTATGGCAAAACCAGTACAATATTGTAAAGTAATTAGCCTCCAATTAAAACACATAAATTAAAAAAATTAAAAGGAACATGAGGAAAATAGATGACATTCTGAAACAGAAGGCAAACAGAAGCCTAGGATATGTTGTCAGGTCTCCCTCTTCTGGGACCAGGGAATGTAATGAGAGCCTAGTTCTACTCTCTGGGAGTGGCTCCCTAGTTCACATTCTCAGCTCCACTCTAAGATCTCTTACCTTTTCCATAAGAAATGACCCATATTTGCAGATGAGTAGCTTTCTCAGCCTGCTTCCTGTTCAGAGAAACTTAAGGGTCAGAGGTCTCTTTTCATTTCAGAAAGTCTTAGTCTCTTTTTGTTCAACCTGGTGGTGATTTTGTCAATTCAATTCTCTTAAACCTTTGTCGGTTTCTTTGAATCTTAGTGGTGATCACTAATAACTCCACAGTCATATTTATAATTATTTTTTATGAAAACCTCTTTTGAGGTTTATAAAACCTCTCATATATGTTAGGGAGCCAACATAAGCCTCCCAGTGCCTCATATGACCCAATGCCTCCACTGAGAACTAAACTGTGTCCTTCTGAAATGTTATGTTGAAACTCTAACCTCCAGTGTAACTATATTTGGAGACAGGGCTTATTAGGTGGTAGCTAAGGTTAAATGAGATCATAAGGATGGGACCCTGATCTGATCAGAGACAACAGAAAGCCCTCATATTCTCGCTTTCTCTCTCCCTTATGTCCTCTCCTCCATATGAGGACACAGCAGGAAGATGGCTATCTGCAAGCCAGGAAGAGAAGGCTCACTAGAAATCATATCAGCTGGTACCTTGATCTTGATATTCCAGCCTCCAGGGCTATGAGAAATACATTTTTAATGTTTGAACCATCTAGCCTGTGGTATTTTGTTATGGCAACCCAAGCTGACTAATACACATTTTGACAGCAAGAAGTGGGATGCTGTTATAACAAATTCCATTCCAATAGCTCCAAAACTCTTAACTCATTCCAGCATCTAAAGTCTAAATCCAGTCTTATCTAAATATCATCTAAATCAGGTATGGCTTTTAAAACTAAGCATTTAAAAAGGATGAATTTCACTCTATATAAACATGACTCAATTAACAAGACTTTGAGGAAAAATAGTGATTTAAAACAATTGTGTTATTTGTTTTGATCCCATTCTGTGGTTCATCAATTTGGATGAGGATCAGAGGGCTAGTCCTTATGTTCTATACACAGAATCAGAAGCAAATAAAATTATTATTGTTTTAAATGGGTTAACTTTTAGGGATGGTTCTTTATGCAACACTAAACAATTTAGGAACTTCCCCAGTGGTCCAGAGGCTAAGATTCTGAGCTCCCAATGCAGGGGGCCTGGGTTTGATCCCTGGTTAGGGAACTAGATCCTACATGCTGCAACTAAGTTTTCATGCTGCAACTAAAAAAAGATCCCATATGCCAGAACGAAGATCAAAGATCCCATGTGCCACAGTGAAGACCCCGCACAGCCAAATAAATAAATATTTTTATAAATAAATAAGTAATCGATATGGCGCAATAGTAGATTGAATCAGAAACTCTTGCTTTTATATGGTGACTTAGTCGCTAAGTTGTGTCTGGCTCTTGTGAACCCATGGACTGTAGTCCACCAGGATCTTATGTCCCTGCAATTTCCCAGGCAAGAATACCTTAGTGAGTTGCCATTTCCTTCTCCAGGGGATCTTCCCAACCTAGATATTACCTTTACCAACCCAGGTCTCCTGCATTGCAAGCAGCTTCTTTACTACTGAGCTACCAGGGTAGCCTTGCTTTTATATGAGGCAACAAAACACAAGTTGGCTATGAAGAAGGTCAGCATCCCTTAGGGTAATTAGTATGCCATATCTAAATGATGCCTAAACCACTTGATCATTTCCTTCGTTTGGGAAAGCATGCAGTGCAGAGGGCAAAGAAAGAATTGTGGGTCAAGTTCAGACTGTTATCTTAAGGGAAGCTGAGCTACTTTTCCAGAGTTGGCTTTACATGTTTAAGGGTCTGGTTGTTACATGTCCAGGTTGGCATCCTCTAAGTTGTATATGGTACCACTGTCCTTCAGACTCTATCCATGTGGATTACATCTTCAATATCCCTTGGACCAGACTGTGGAATTCTTCCCTGTCTGGCTCCCTCTTGACTGCTTCTATACCTTTCTCAGGACCTAAGAAAATATTAGGCTCCCAGTGTCTTTGCCACTCTAGGGCCATGGAAAATTCTGAGGCGACCCATACTCTTTTGCTCTGGATGTTCCAGGTAGTGTCTCTGGTACAATGCTGTGTAGAGGGTATCTTGGAAGTTTGCCATCAGTTGGCTTGCACCATGGAAATAAGGCATAAGCCTCTTTGTTCTCAGAACATCATGCTTAAGTCAGGGTTCAGCCTGACTGTGGAGGACGTAAGAATAGAGTGCAAGATTCCCTTTCCGGGACTCACCAGCATCTCACCCTTTAGAAAAGCTTTAGAAAGTCTTGTCTCCCAGCCAGGGGAATTTTTATTTTACGTGGGCAGAAAAAAATTGGCTCAAGTTGATCAAATATTCTTCCAAATCTTTTTTGTCTGAAGCCTGAAGCTCAGCTTTTTAAACTCAAAAGCCAAGCATTTGGCTCTTTTGTTCTCTGGTTCTGCTGTGACAACCCTCCCTTGAGGCAAGGAATGACTCACAGTCTAGCTGCCCTGGTGGGGGAGGGTCAAGGGTAACAGGAAATCATGGGGAAAAACACATTTGTTAATACATAAAAATATTATCCCGCTACACTAAGATTCCTATTCTCTCTCTCATTCTTTGTTAAATGACGAACCCGTCTTTCGTCTTTCTCCTTTCTTAGTCTTCTGCATTAGAGAGGGTTCTTTGGGATGTAAGTAATACAGATCAACCCATTCTTGCCCACTGGCTCCCTGAAAATGAAAAGCAGGTGCTGGGAGGAATGGAGAAGGGCTGAAGACTGAGACAGAAATGTAATCACGCTCTACAGATGCACCAAGGACCTAGATTTCTGTTATAAGCCATCTTTCTCTGTTTTCATGTTGCCTCTGTTTACTGCATGGCTTTCTCTGGCCCCAAATCTGGATTCTTCCCTGCTACTGTGCTGAGACTGAAATCTTCTTGTTCTAATATATGAATTCTAAGGGAACTGACTGATCAGTGTGGTCAATGATCAAGCAATAATAGCTGAGAGATTGCTTGTAGGGAAAAACAAAATCTCATTTTATGAAAAGATGGCCAAAGTTCCCACTTCCAATGGAAGAAAGGAAAATTCTTGAAAGAGGAGGTTGGACAGATAACTCTTCAGATGTCTAGTTTACTGCTCCCTGGGTGGAAGTGAATTCACCTTTATCTTGGCAGCTTATCCGTATCTATCCTGTAGTACCTACTAGACTGCTTATTTCATAGCCATTTAGGGATATGTCTAGCTTCTGTTTGGGGGCTTCCCAGGTGATGCAGTGGTAAAGAATCCACCTGCCAATGCAGGAGATGTTAGAGATTCAGGTTCGATGTCTGGGTTGGGAAGATCCACTGGAGTAGAAAATAGCAACCCACTCTAGTATTCTTGTCTGGAAAATCCTATGGATAGAGGAGCCTGGCGGGTTACAGTCCATGAGCTCTTGAAGAGCTGGACACAACTGAACACACACACACACACACACACACACACACACACAGTCTCTCTCTCTCTTCTATTGGGACCAGCAACTGTGGGCAAAAATTTGGTTTCTTTTCCCAACAAAGGCAAACACCGTGTCCTACAGAATATAGGATTCCAAAGCATCCACTGAAGAATCAAATGAATCAATGAATGGGAAAAAAGGAAAGAATTAATTGAATCAATAAGCCCCCTCCTTCCCAAATCAATGGATATTACAGGAGGAGAAATATAAGGCATTTACATGATAGGCATAATTTTGAAAAAAAAAAAAAAATCCAGATACCTTCTATTACATGCTACAATTTTCTTCAGGCAGGGAAAGAGTTAAGCGGTTTTGCACCGTGTTCATGGACTTCTGACATGATATAAAACACTACAATTTTGGCTTTTCCATTTTAGCTGACATAGTTTAAGTTGATGAATATTTTGATTTGTGCCAGTCTCAGGCAGTTTTAAATGCTATCCCTGCAGGAGTCAAGAAGTCCAGTCATAATCATAACAATATGCCTGTCAGTCAAAAGCACCGGAAGATTGTTTAGGTGCAAAGAAAGCGTTTTCCCCTGAAAGGAAACAGGGCAATTGAAATCACCTACTTTTCAAGGCATTGAAGTCAAAACTGTTACCAGCTTCAGGGTGTGAAAATCCAGGTCTCGGCACCCCCTTGGTTAGACTCCAGTGTGTCCTGGGGCTATCCAGCCAAAAACAAGTTACAGTCTAAAGTTCAGAAGAAATTAGACGAAAGGGAAAGCACAGCGATCAAGGTTGATTTCCACATCATTATTTGCAGGTCACCATTTCAGCAGGGAGTATATAATGAATTCCCTTCCATCTCTGCAGTCAATGCACTTTGGGATAGATTTGCAGAGCCAACTAAATAACTAAATCAGAGAATTCATGCAATTATGTGAAATCTGTGCAGAAGAAAGTGATTTTTTTTCCCCCTGAGCTGACCAAGCACATAATAACTTGATAAAATTGACCTAAAGTTTATACCATAGGAACTGTTTGCATTAGAGCAGGTAAAATTAAAACATCCACATAGTATTGGGTTCATTAGGAAAAGGGGAAAAGCCAGAAACCAGTGTGGGAGAAAGAAAGGGAGAAACAAACAGCCTGAAGAAAAGGATTTCAGAATTGGAGGCAGCCCAGGATTATTCAGATCTTTGGGTATGTTGATGTCAGGACCTTCTTTTTTCAAAGTTAGTGTGACCTTAGCCATTCCAGCTGCTCAACAAATTTGCTCAGCAACTTTGCCCCACCAGAGGAAAATTAAAAACCAAATCTGATATGCCCCTTCTAATTTTATTGTATCCATAGCAGCTTTTACATGGAAACGAACTGGTTAAATAAAAAGTTACTATAATAGAAAGAACACCTTTCACCCCCAAAGAATTCCATATACCCCATGCTGATATCAAAAGAATCTCCTCATGGGAAAGAGCAATGTGGAAAGCAGAGGGGAACAAAAATCTGGTGTTCAGAGTCCGCTGGGAGCTTCAGACAAATATGAAACAATGACTTCATGTAGTAGATAAATTTCTCACATTCTTCAACCAGTTTTATTGGCTAAATACTCGTGTATCCAGTTATATGAACACCAAGCCCTCCCAAGGAAGAATCTAAGTGGGTATTAAAAAATATGTCCTGGATAGGAGTCTAATCATGGGCTTACCCTTTGTCCAGCAATTAACCAATGTTCCTATTAGTTGGTCATTGTTGAAGTCACCTAAAAAAACTGTCTACGATTTCCCCCTATCTCACTGACAAGGAAATGATAACTTTGAAAAGGTAAAAAAATCTTTTAGCAATAATGGAGCTAGAGGGCATATACTGTGGCTCTGTCTCTTTAGCTTTGTTTCCAAACTTTTTCCTATGAGACTCTTTCATTTCATTTAGGGCGTCTCTACTCTTCTGAAACCAGGTCATGCACACATGTGCCTCTGTACGTTTATGTCCTGTTTCCCCTTTTTTCTCTCATCTAAGCTCTGTCTTCCCATCCTTCAGACTGGATGCTTCTATGAAACACTCATGGGCTGCTCCAGGCTTTCCCAGGTCTCTCTCATCTAGATTATTCTCAGCTGGTGCTTAGCCTAGTTGATACTAATCCTGTTATGTCCATATGATTTCATTAGCCTCTGAAGGCCAGGAGTGAACAAAGTGCACAGGCTTTGGAATCAAATAGACTTAGTTGGAGATTTGGGATCTTTCCCTAATAAACCGGTAATCTAGCCTCTCTGAAGTTTTGTGTACTCATGTGTAATCTGGAAATAATCTCTCTTACAGAGTTCTTAGGAACATCTGATAGAGTCACATATATGGAGTGAAAGTGAAAGTCACTCAGACATGTCTGACTTTTTGCAATGCTATGGACTATAGCCTGCCAGACTCCTCTGTCCATGGAATTCTCCAGGCAAGAATACTGAGTGGGTAGCCATTTCCTTCTCCAGCCGATCCCTTCCCTGACCCAGGGATCAAACCTGGGCTTCTTGCTTTGAACAGATATATTCTTTACCGTCTGAGCCACCAGGGAAGCCCAGCTGGTCCCTTATACCACAAAGTAAGTCAGAACGTTGTCTCTTTTGTTCCTTGCTTTCTCTTTGGCACCCAGAAGACTTCCAAGCACAGAGACAGTGCTCAAATCATGTGATGAATAATCAGTGTGCAATAAGCACTGGTTCTCAACTATTTTTGAGAACTGGAAAAAGTGGAATTGGTTCTCTATTCCACTGGCCTGGAGGACAAGGCTTGTGAAGGTATCTCTTGGTATACTCACTGAAGGAGCTCTACTGAGTGTTTGCTTCTCAGGCCTTGGTCTCCCTATTTATTAGATGAGTCTCAATGGCCCATAATCATCCCTTTGTAATTGTGGTTAACCCATTTGTATATGGACTTCAGTGCTACTCCCCACTGATGGAAGCAGTAACTGATTAAAAATAATAACCATCTTGGAAAAAATCATAAGAGCCAGAAGGAGACATTTGACAAATATATACCATGTATTAACCTTTTCCACCTGCCCAGCATGCCAAGAAATATACCATGGAAGTCAAACAAACAATAATGAAAGTATTGTAGGAAGAAAGAAGGAAGGGAAGGAGAGAAGGAAAGAGGAAGGTAGAGAAGGAGGAAGATAAAGAAAGAGAGAAAAAAAATGTGTGTTGGGGGAAATGCCATGAGCATTTTGCTGTTCTCTCAAGGCTGCGTGTCTTATGTTTGTTCCCAGACCTCTCGTGATCATTCTGGCTCAGGCTGGGAACAGCCTCAGAAGAGTTTTAAAGTCCCAAAAGGCTAGTGGTATTTAGTGTCCAGAAATCTCATAGTACACTCTCTTCTTCAGAGAGCATGTCAAGCCACCATACATACATCAGAGACACTCCCTGGGTCTCTCAGAATAAGAACCTAGATCTATGATCCTAGAAGATCCCTTCCTGATTTTAACCCAAGGACTTCTCCACAGTTTTTTAAATCAGCCTGGGCTCTGAAGTCATACACTGGAGATACAGTCTAGAGCAGTTAAGACAGGCTTCTCCTTGGCATAATGGAAACCACATGCGCTATTATGGATTTCTAATGCGCCATTGAGGTGGGTACACATTGCTTTGAAGAAAAGGAAGCCATTTCCTAAACTACATTTCTCCTGATTTATGCCTGAGCCTCAGAAGGTCCAGACAGGTTGGAAAAGATCTGGTAACTAGAGAAGTGACGGGGTGAGAAAGTATACTTTGTAGAAGACTGAAAACTTGACTTTCACTTTAAATCCTTGCCTCGGGCAATGTGTGCATTTCAGAGTTTAAATCATGTTAGTAGTTTAAGTCCAATTGAGGGTGAAGGACTACATAGCCCTATGAATTAGGACTGAATTGTGTTGGTAAAAACATTTTCTAAGTTACCTAAACATAAATCAGTCCTAACAAGGCACCTGTGATTACAAGTAGGTCTAATGCCCTTCCACATTATCCACCCATTCTTATTTCTCTTCTATTCACTTTTTTTTTTTCCCAAATCAGGAAAGTGGAAAGAAAAAAACCAGGCTATACTCAGCCTCAAAAGAGAATAGAAGAGTCTAGAATGACTCAAGTCCAGAGCAGGGGTCACAGGTGACTTCACGTGTCTTAACAAGGGGACCAGGACCAGGCAGAAAAGGATACAGGAAAGTTTTTCTTCAGACAGCGGGACATGGACGTCCTATATTTCAGCATCGTGTCCAAGAGCTGACATCAGCTGTCACCTGGCAGCTGGCGCCCCACACTGCTCTTCTGGGGGGGCTTCCAAGATGGGACACACAAGCCTCATCTTTCTCCTCTTCTCACCGCTAGTCTTTTGGTCTAGGAGATTCCAGCTGCCCATCCTTTCGGGTGACTCTTGTTTATCCATGGGTCTTTATATTTGTTTTCCTATTAAATCATGAGTTTTGACCTTAGTATATTTTCCCCATGATATTTTTTAATTGCTATCTGATTAACAATGGTCTCATCATTGAATGAACGCTTTATTTCCATTAGCAAATGACTTTCTTCTTCAAGTTGCATCAGGAACAGAACAGTAACACTGAAAAAAAGACAACAGGGTTATTTTGTCCTCTTTCCTACATGGTAAACTGGTCAAATAGGTTTGAAAGTTTTTGTTCACCAAATCCAGTGATCTTGGGAGTATGTGTGTCTATTTCCGGTCTTTCATCTATTTTTAAAATTTGATTTAAATTATCTCCCCATATGTTATATGCCATTCATAAACATTTTTATAACTAAAATCTTCTTACTTTTATTGTTTGTAAATCATCACAGGTAATTCACTTTTCCAATTGACTGATGTTATTTTAGTATTCCATAGCAACTCCTGCTCAAGTTAGTGACTGAGTTCTAAGATCTGATGGAAAACAATTATTTTGTTTGTGAGCATCATATGATCAAGGTAGTTAATTGGTTGAAATTTCTTGAGTTCTCCTGAGTCACATTACCAGTAGGAAAACAGATTATGGCCTCATCTTCAGGAAATTTATTTAGTCTGCACTATGTATTTTATATCAGTCAGTTCAGTCGCTCAATCATGTCCAACTCTTTGCGACCCCATGGACTGCAGTACACTAGGCTTCCCTGTCCATCACCAGCTCCTGGAGCTTGCTCAAACTCATGTCCATTGAGTCGGTGATGCCATTCAACCATCTCATTCTCTGTCGTCCCCTTCTCCTCCTGCCTTCAATCTTTCCCAGAATCAGGGTCTTTTCCAATGAGTCAGTTCTTTGCATCAGGTGGCCAAAGTATTGGAGCTTCAGCATCAGTTCAATTCAGTTCAGTTCAGTCACTCAGTCATGTTCCACTCTTTGCAACCGCTTGGAGTGCAGCACACCAGGCTTCCCTGTCCATCACCAACTCCCGGAGCTTACTCAAACTCATGTCCATTGAGTCAGTGGTGCCATCCAACCATCTCATCCTCTGTCTTCCCCTTCTCCTCCCACCTTCAGTCCTTCCCAGCAACAGGGTCTTTTCTAGTAAATCAGTTCTTCACATCTTGTGGCCAAAGTATTGGAATTTCAGCTTCCAATGAATATTCAGGAGTGATTTCCTTTATGATTGACTGATTTCATCTCCTTGCAGTCCAAGGAACTCAAGAGTCTTCGCCAACACCACAGTTCAAAAGCATCAATTCTTCAGCGCTCAGCTTTCTTTATGGTCCAACTCTCACATCCATACATGACTACTGGAAAAACCACAGCTTTGACTAGATGGACCTTTGTTGGCAAAGTAATGTCTCTGCTTTTTAATATGCTGTCCAAGTTGATCATAGCTTTTCTTCCAAGGAGCAAGTGTCTTTTAATTTCATGGCTGCAGTCACCATCTGCAGTGATTTTGGAGCCCAAGAAAATGAAGTCTGTCACTATTTCTGTTGTTTCCCCATCTATTTGCCATGAAGTGATGGGACTGGATGCAGTGATCTTAGTTTTCTGAATGTTGAGCTTTAAGCCAACTTTTTCACTCTCCTCTTTTACTTTCATCAAGAGGTTTTTCAGTTCCTCTTCACTTTCTGCCATAAGGGTGGTGTCATGTGCATATCTGGGGTTAGTGATATTTCTCCCAGCAATCTTGATTCCAGCTTTTGCTTCATCCAGCTCAGCATTTTGCATGATATGTTTTATATAGTGCACCAAAGTTTCCATTTATTTACTAAATAAGTGACAAGATCTAATTTGTCAAATTCTTGAAATCCTCCACATATATATGTAAATTTAAAATGATCACATTTCAAAATCAAGCTTACATGAACAAGGTACTCAAGTGCTATGTCTAGCAACATGGCAGTTAATTTATTGTTATATCCATTCTAATATTGTCCACATAGGAAAAAATGAAAAGAAGTTCAGAAAAATGAAGTAACCCATAAAAAATCATATCATTCTGGTATAAAGGACTCAGGATTTAAACTTATGTCTGTCTGATTCTAATGCCCTGCTATCTCTTAAATAGATTGTTACATGAAAAATTATAGCTGTTTGAGTGAACTCTGGGAATTGGTGATGGACAGGGAGGCCTGGCGTTCTGCGATTCGTGGGGTCGCAAAGAGTCAGACACGACTGAACGACTGAACTGAACTGAACTGAACTGATAGCCATATAGAACTTCAGAGGTCTCAGATACTGATTTCCTTGGATAATCTTAACAATCAGTTAAGACTGACAAATCAAATGTGATTTCTGTTTTATAGCTGAGGAAATGGAGGATCAAGAGGTTATGGAATTTATCAAAGACCCCAGTCTCCTAATTCCTACTCTGGTGCTTTTTTAAGGACATGCTACTGTCTCCTGAAGTTTTCTTCTGGGTGTCCCCTTTGCCTCTGTCCCTTCTTCTCTCTGCAGTGTTTGTGAGCCCACAGTGGATGATGAAGATGGGGATAATCACACTGATGAGGAGGAGGAATAATGCCCTGCTACGCGCTCACAGAAGCTGTGCATAATTTTTTTCCAATGGAAAGTTATATAATTGCCCCCACCTTATGATTATATATGGTTTCTATTTTTGCCTGATTAACAGATGTACTCTTCAGGGTAAATGAACAAAGATGAATAAATGCTAGGTCTCAAAATTATGTGCTTCATATAGTTTAGGGTGTGGTGGAAGACTAAAGCCTGTTTAGATTTCTCAGAAGAGGAGATGATTTCAAGAGTTTTAGTCAAGATTTAAATTAAGAGATTTAATCCACTAGAGTGATCTCCTTTGAGAGAGCTCATTTTTTGAAAATATAATTCATGAATACCTATCAGATAACAAGGGCTGTGATACTGGAGATATATCAGTGAAAATCAGCAAAATTTGATCTCCAGATTGAATACAAGTGTACTGATAGGTGGGGAAGGGATAGGTGAAAGAAGGGACAATAAATGCACAATATCCAATTTTTACTTTTGCATATCCATAATAATATATAACAAATACCTTTCACAGTTGATTATCAACTAGAATAAAGAAATAGTAATTGTTCTACTGACAACATACATGTTGAACCTTAAACCTCGTGTAATGTGGATATTCTGAAATTGTATTGTTATTATTCATTATTTTTATCTTAAAATAATCATCCTTACTCTATCTACTCAAAGAAAGAATTAAAGGGGAAAAAAATCATAATATCCCAAAACAGAAATTGGATGAGTATAGCTGGTATGGACTTTTGAGCTCTTTTAACTAAGTTATAGGGAATATGTTTATATTGACAATTATAGTTATATTGCCCTTTCTGGTGTCATTTATGCTAATCAACTGGGCAGGCCCTTCAGTTGTTCCCGGACAGAGAAATTGTGATATAGATAATTAAAGTTTTAAGGAAAATAGTCATTGGTTCTGCCCTATGTCTTACGTATTGATTTTTTTCTTTCCTGTAGTCACTTTTTTCTTAAGCTTAATAATTACTAATAATTTCCCAAGCATAATTTGAGAGTATCTGGAAGCTGCCTTTCATTATAAGTAGAGGACTAATAATAAGGAGCTCTACACTTAGAGCCTAGTATCTTTTCAAGGGCCAAGTTCTCTATCTCATTTTGCCCAGAGATATATTCTGAGGAGCATTTAGCTTTGAGTATATCATTTTAAAGACTGAGACAAGAAAGTTTGATATTATGGTGTTGTCTGGTCACTTCTAAGGGCTAATATGAATAGAGTTTTAATTGAATACTATTTCTCTGGGACTTGTTACATACTTTCTTTAAGGATGAAGAAAAGAAGTCCATGATGTCTTATATAATCATCAACAAGGAAAACTGCTAATATAAATAACCTAGGAAACCTAATTTCCATTCCTAAGACACCTCAGCTTCCTTAGAAGAGCGGCAAAATGGATGCCCAAATGTAAATAAACTAAAATAAAAACGAATACACCCTGAGGGATGGGATCGTTTAGCTCACACAGTGGAATGAAAAGTGGTTTTTGTTTGTCTGGGTCTGTTTAGTTTGTTTTATTGTTATGGTTTTAACTTCCCCATGGTTAGGACTCAAGTAATTTTCTTCTTTTCTATTATAAGTTGCTGGCAGGCTGGTCACGATTTGGTCTCATTCTAATGTTTAGAGAAGATGATCTTCCTGTTCCATATTCAAAGATAAAAATATCTCCCAGCTAAAGAGATTGTCAATGCCAGGGCCAGGTCCCTTTTCAGGAATTTCCTTGCTGGACTTGGCACTTCAACTTCTGAATTAATAATTGCATTTTGGCTTTTCCGAAATGAAAATGTTTACCAATGGGGGGGTTGATTTTATGGCATTGCATCTCCTTCTTTGGCCTGCTGGGGTAGCTACATCAGACGGGGTGGTGGTGAGGAGCAGTGGAAAAACCAGGAGGAAACCTCTGTGGTCAGAGAAGAAGGGAAGGAGAGAGTGAACAAGAAAGAGAAACAAGTTCTATTTGACACGCACAAAGGAATTTCAACACAGGCCGCAAGGCCAAGCATCCAAACAGAGAGGAAACGTCTATCAGATGAAACACCCACACTTTGATCTTTCTTAGAACGTAGCTCTTTTTGGCAAAAATGCTTTCTCCTCTACTCTCATTACAGAAAGGAACTTGTCCTTGCCAATCAATAAGGATAAAACAATAACAAGAATGTTAACATTTCCCAATAGGAAAACAGTGTTGGGAACTGTGCATGCTATCTGCTCTTGGCTTGGTTTCATATTTTAAAGGGGATTTGGCAAAATATCTAACTGCTTCTGTCTACCTCCCTTCTATCCTACCCAAACCCTATGCAGCTTGATAAACTGATGTCGGAGGAATTTGGCAGGGTCCCTTGTGATAGCTCCTCGAATGAATGTATAAGTAGGGCATAAATAGTCATTCTGGAGGACACTGCCTATCTCAGTCCCTAATGTATTAACTGGTGGCTCAGCGGTAAAGAATCCGCCTGCAATGCAGGAGACACAGATTCAATTCCTGGGTTGGGAAGTTCCCCTGGAGAAGGAAATGGCAACCCACTCCAGTATGCTGCTTGGAGGATCCCATGGACAAAGGAGACTGGCACAGGGTCACAAAAGAGTCAGACATGACTTAGTGACTAAACCACAAAAACAATAAATGTATTAACAGTTAAGATGGTTGGATAACATCACTGACTCGATGGACGCGAGTCTGAGTGAACCCCGGGAGTTGGTGATGGATAGGGAGGCCTGGCGTGCTGCAATTCATGGGGTCGCAAAGAGTCGGACACGACTGAGCGACTGAACTGGACTGAACTGAACTGAATGCTAATCCCAGGTTTTGATGGTGTTGAGATGGGAGGGGTGGTGGTGGGGTAAGGGGATGGCATCATTTGATTGCCTTTTTCTGATAAGAGTGACATCCTCCAGGGGCAGAAAGCACAACCAAAATATCAGCACTCCTCGTGAAACAAGGCAGGTTATGACAGGATGACATTTTCATCTCTTGATTAACCCCAAGAACAAGCTGTTATTTGTTAGACCTTCCTTATTTTGTGAAATTATCCTTAGAAATGAAGAAGGATTATCATTTGATAAAAGAGGAAGGTGAAACTCACTTTCACTCGGCTAGATGCTTGAAATGTTTATTTCTTTTAGTCTTCATAATAACTTTATCCATTTCTGTTATTATCCACAATTTGGGAGTAAGTGAAGTATAGGTTGGGCTTCCCGGCTGGCTCAATGGTAAAGAACCCACCTGCCAATGCAGGAGCCCCAGGAGATGTGGGTTTGATCCCTGGATGGGAAAGATCCCCTGGAGGAAGAATTGGCAACCCACTCCAGTATTCTTGCCTGGATAATCTCATGGACAGAGAAGCCTGGCAGGCTACAGTCCATGGGGTCGCAAAGAATCAGACGCAACTGAGTTGACTGAGCATGCATGCAAAGTATGGGTTAAGCGGCACAAAAATTAAGCATCTTGTCTAAGGTCATATATCTCGTCGGAGAGAAACTACAGTTAAGAACCAAGAGAACAGATCCTCTATTTGTCTTTGAAATGGTCATGGTGGTGCACTGCCCAGATGACCCCTTTAGGACTGAGGCACCCCTCCCCCAGGCTGTGGGAGCATTAGTTGCTAATGGCTCACCTCACTGGAGAATCTCTTCCAGGAGTTGCCAGAGGTGAAAGAGAGTGGCCCTGCCTATATTTGTTCCCCCTTTCTGGGAGACAGCCTGCAACCAAAGACCAGGAGTTATGGGGGTACAGCTCATCCCCATGCCTCAGTTGGGAAGAAGTGGGGCCAGAAGTCCCCACAGGATCAGCTCTAGTCTTTGTTTGGTGTGTGTCATGCCCGGCCTTTCTCCCTGCCCAGTCCTGCTCCCTTCACCACTTATAGTCCTCATCACACACACTCGCCAATAAACTCTGGCACACACATCTCCATCCCAGATTCTATTTTCTGGTAAGGCTGCTCTGTGATAGCCTTCTGGAATGCATGTTAAAAAAGAAAAAACAAAAATATAAACTTTTAAAATGCCGGAACATAGAAAAAAACAGAAAGAGAAACAAATCATACCCTGCCTCATTGTTTCAGTAGAGTGGTCCTAGGATTCTACACATGGATATCTGGAAATAACACTCTTATTCCAAGAAAAATGTTAAAAATCATAGGATCTTACTCTTTTCAGAAACCAAGTGAATGTCAAAGAGATGTCCTCCCCTATCCTACTCCCAACCAACTTGATTTTATGATTTTAAAAAGTATTGATAAATGAGGCTTTGAAAAAGTAACTGACTTGGTTATGGTCACCCAGCTCTTTGGCAGATGAGGGCCTAATGCTGAATGTAAGATGTCACTACAAAACATGAAGCCAAGATAATATTAAACTTTTACTCTGTCTAAATTAAAATGTTTTTATAGTACCTATTATGTGCAAGAAAGTATTCAGAAATGCCAGGTTCTTTCATGCCAATTTTAGAGTTAGTGATACATAACTATTGCCTTTACAAATATAGTAAAGCAACTTAATATCATGGAAGCAAACATTACTCTCTGCTTTAACTGGATCTTACTTGATTCTACCTGTTTTAACCAGTAGTGTATTTTACACATAATTCACATGGCTTAAAGTGATGCAGTTTCTCTCTTGGCCATCCTGTGATAATTTTAATTTAAATTTCACCATGCTGCTGCTAAGTCACTTCAGTCGTGTCCGACTCTGTGCGACCCCATAAACAGCAGCCCACCAGGCTCCCCCGTCCATGGGGTTTTCCAGGCAAGAGTACTGGAGTGGGGTGCCATTGCCTTCTCCAAATTTCACCATATTACATGATAAATTGTTTATTTTCCTTAAAAGGAACAACTTCAAGTATGCCAGAGCTCTGGGAGTTCTTTTTCTTTTCAATTGGATTAGTTTCTATATGGGGATCTTGGAAACTGAAAGAAGATTCAGTTGCAGAAGGGAAAATTTGTGCATGACTCTGATGTCTCCCATACATACGTACTCATTCATGATAAATTGTTTATTTTCCTTAAAAGGAACAACTTCAAGTATGCCAGAGCTCTGGGAGTTCTTTTTCTTTTCAATTGGATTAGTTTCTATATGGGGATCTTGGAAACTGAAAGAAGATTCAGTTGCAGAAGGGAAAATTTGTGCATGACTCTGATGTCTCCCATACATACGTACTCATGTGCACACACACACACACTGTCCTCCATCAGGAGGTTAAAGGACCATGGCCTTTTGTTCATGGGATGGATTAACATTGCTGGATTTCTTGGAGGGAGAAAGGACTTTCCAAGCTGTTATATGCTGGACGTGTTGAGAGTGCATGGTTATGTAACACCATATTTTTTAATACGACTGACAGTCTGTCTTGAGATTTAAGTGTTTTTTGACAGTTTTTATGCACCTGTTAATTCAAAGCTCTTAACATATGCCAGTTAAAAAGAGCCAGGCACTAAAACATCTAGCGTTAGAGGCTAAATATGGCTCAGCTGCAATCCCAGGCAGGCAGGCGGGAGGGCGGGTGGGAGGGAGGCAGGCTGACGGGAAGAAGTCCTTCCTTCAGTCTGGAAATCAGCTGAAGCCTCCTCTCTGTGACCTGAACAAACCATTTCTAGGTGGGGCGGTTGAAAATAATACCATTTGATTTCCCAGGGAAGAGTTATCAGAGCCAACACAGGTCTTCAGCATGGTTGGTTACCCTGGATAATATTCTGTTGTGTTCAAGTGGAGAACTCAGAATCTGAAAAGACCATTATGTTCTTCACAGCATCTGTTTAGGAGAGCTCTCCATCTGTTCTCTGCTCCACACCTTCCTTCCATACCCACTTACCCACACCCAGCAAAACTGTGGACCAATGACCCAATTTTTCCAATGCTAACTCCATGGATTTTAAGAACTGAGGCCTTACATTTCTCTGTATCACAAAGACCAATATTTCTGGTGTAAATAAAGAAATAACTTTCGTCAAACTTAAGGCTGATTGAGGGATATTCCCTTTAGTACTAATTACATGCCCAAAGAAAAATGATCTCTCTATACCTACAAGGGGGCTTCCCAGGTGGTGCTAGTGGTAAAGAGCCTACCTACCAATGCAGGAGACATAAGAGATGCAGGTTCGATCCCTGGGTTGGGAAGATCCCCTGGAGGAGAGCATGGCAACCCACTCCAGTATTCTTGTCTGGGAAATCCCATGGACAGAGAAGCCTGGCAGAGTACGATCCATGGGGTCACAAATAGCTAGACACAACTGAAGTGACTTCACACACATGCACACACTGTGCTTACAAAATACCCTGTACTCAGGGCATTAAAACAGCATTGAGTGGAAGATAAATAAGCATTTGCTTTTCTTTTTAATTCATTTTAATTGGAGGATAATTACATTACAGTGTTGTGATGGTTTTTGCGATACATCAATATGAATTGGNGGCTAAATATGGCTCGGCTGCAATCCCAGGCAGGCAGGCGGGAGGGCGGGTGGGAGGGAGGCAGGCTGACGGGAAGAAGTCCTTCCTTCAGTCTGGAAATCAGCTGAAGCCTCCTCTCTGTGACCTGAACAAACCATTTCTAGGTGGGGCGGTTGAAAATAATACCATTTGATTTCCCAGGGAAGAGTTATCAGAGCCAACACAGGTCTTCAGCATGGTTGGTTACCCTGGATAATATTCTGTTGTGTTCAAGTGGAGAACTCAGAATCTGAAAAGACCATTATGTTCTTCACAGCATCTGTTTAGGAGAGCTCTCCATCTGTTCTCTGCTCCACACCTTCCTTCCATACCCACTTACCCACACCCAGCAAAACTGTGGACCAATGACCCAATTTTTCCAATGCTAACTCCATGGATCTTAAGAACTGAGGCCTTACATTTCTCTGTATCACAAAGACCAATATTTCTGGTGTAAATAAAGAAATAACTTTCGTCAAACTTAAGGCTGATTGAGGGATATTCCCTTTAGTACTAATTACATGCCCAAAGAAAAATGATCTCTCTATACCTACAAGGGGGCTTCCCAGGTGGTGCTAGTGGTAAAGAGCCTACCTACCAATGCAGGAGACATAAGAGATGCAGGTTCGATCCCTGGGTTGGGAAGATCCCCTGGAGGAGAGCATGGCAACCCACTCCAGTATTCTTGTCTGGGAAATCCNCTCTATACCTACAAGGGGGCTTCCCAGGTGGTGCTAGTGGTAAAGAGCCTACCTACCAATGCAGGAGACATAAGAGATGCAGGTTCGATCCCTGGGTTGGGAAGATCCCCTGGAGGAGAGCATGGCAACCCACTCCAGTATTCTTGTCTGGGAAATCCCATGGACAGAGAAGCCTGGCAGAGTACGATCCATGGGGTCACAAATAGCTAGACACAACTGAAGTGACTTCACACACATGCACACACTGTGCTTACAAAATACCCTGTACTCAGGGCATTAAAACAGCATTGAGTGGAAGATAAATAAGCATTTGCTTTTCTTTTTAATTCATTTTAATTGGAGGATAATTACATTACAGTGTTGTGATGGTTTTTGCGATACATCAATATGAATTGGCCATATGCATACATGGTGTGCCCTCCATCCTGCACCCTGCTCCCACCTCCCTCTGTTCTCTGACTGTCTGGGGCAACGAGTGTGGATTTGATATACTCTAAACATCTGACACCTTCCCACTTGAGGGTACAGAACAATTGCTGTCCAACAGAAATGTAATGCAAGCTACAGATGTAAGTCTATGCATATGTAATTTAAAATTTTTCCAGTAGCCACATTTGCAAAAGTAAAGGGAAATGGGTAAAAATAATTTAAATAATGCATCTATTTAATGTCCAAAATATTATCATTTTTATATGTAAGCAATTCATGAAAAATATTATATGAAATCCAGCATATATTATGCCCTCAGTGCATCTCAGTTTGGACTAGCCACGTTAGTTAGCTACATTTCAAATTCTTAATATCCATGTGCAGCAAGCTCAGTTCTAAAATGTTGGTCGTGAAAATGTTCCAACAAATGAAAAATGACTTCTTTTCTTTTTACCCTGTATTACATTTATTTTCATGTAATTGTTTGAATGTCCCTCTCAGCTTCACAGTGATGATCATCAGATTCAAAGTAATTAGCACAGGAAAACAGAACTATTAAAAAGTGGAATGAATTACCTAGATGGAAAAGTGAATTTTGAGTCATCAGAGTATCTGAGCAGAATCTAAATGATTGTCTGCAGTGATGCTATGGTTAAATTCTGTATAAGGCAGTATACACAGTGGTTAAGAGCTTGGTATTTAGAGCCAAGTAGAACTGGATTGGGCTTCCCAGGTGGCACTATTGGTAAAGAACCTGCCTGCCAATGCAGGAGACATGAGACATGGGTTCAGTCCCTGGGTTGGGAAGATCCCCTGGAGGAGGGGCAAAGCTCCAGTCCATTGGGTTATAAAGAGTCAGCCATGACTGAAGCGACTTAACACATACACAGAACTGGGTTACAATCTCATCTCCACTATTTGGGCTGTGGCAAGAATTTTAGCATTTTGAGGCTTAATTCTCTTATTTGTAAAACAGGAATAATGACTTCGTAAAATTGTTATGTGAAAAAATTAAAGAATAAATCTATAGCTCTCACAAAAAAGATATTATGATTATTACAGCATAAGAAAACTGCCTACAGATATTTGGTACTAAAGACAGGTAACACAGAGTATTAAACATTTAAAGCATTATATTTCCTTTAACTTCTCAGCTACTCTAATCTATCATGGTATAGCAAGGTCATCATTTGTTAAAGACTAAATCACTAGACTTCATAGTTATTTGCAGCAAAAATGGTTCACTTCTAAAACCATGATTTTGTTACATTTTTAGGGGGAAAGAAATAACTAACTTTCATTGAATGTTGAGGGTTTTGTTTTTGATTTTTTTCCCCCTGTTTTCTGTTTGTTTTTGCAGTGGACCAAATCTTTTCTGTATCCCATCTTACAAATCCCTCGAGGGGGTGTTCATCTTAAAGACTGAGGATACTGAGGATCTGGGAAATCAAAAGTACACAGTTAATATGTAGTGTATTAAAATACTAGTCCAGACCTGTCCAACTTTAAAGCTGGTGCTATTTCCACTACATGGAAGTGTCTGGATTTGACTTTCACTTGTCTGCCACTTTCAATCAGTAGTAGAAATAGATAGAAATAGTCTTTCAATCAACACTAAAAGACCAACATTCTGGCTCCTAAATTGACTGTGGTTAAAATACAAGTATCCCAACCAGCACCATTTACCTGGAAAGGTGATTACCTGCTCCACCTATGGGTCCTCACCATTATCCACATCATCACAGTCTGCTTGGGCACTGCTTCTTACTGCACCACTGAAACATTCACTCCTTTGAGGAGATCACTTCTGATGAAAAGAAATACTGGAAATTGGGACCCATAAGTTGAAACATACTTCAGAAGACTTCTCTTAGAGGATGCTACTCCAGTGTTCTTGGGGCAACACCAGTGGCCACCCTAGAGGTGAGAGTCATGCACACACTTGTCCAGAGTGACTTTGCAGGTGTGTCTATCACAATACAGCTAGTTTAATGTTGATATCGGGGAAATGGGGAGAGTGGAGTGGCAAGGAAGAACAGAAAATAGAGGCTTGAATGCCACTCTTTTGGACAATCATTCATGAATAATCACTATTAGTACCTTTAGAACATGTCTGCTATAGAAGAAAACAAAAGAACAGAAGCCCTGGGAGTTGTTCTGAGAGTCTCTGATCAAGTTGGTAGCTGTGCAGTTTTTGTTGTTTAGTCAGTAAGTCATGTCTGTCTAATTCTTTTGTGACTCCATGGACTGTAGCCCACCAGGCTCCTCTGTCCATGGAATTTTCCAGGCAAGAATACTGGANGGAGTTGTTCTGAGAGTCTCTGATCAAGTTGGTAGCTGTGCAGTTTTTGTTGTTTAGTCAGTAAGTCATGTCTGTCTAATTCTTTTGTGACTCCATGGACTGTAGCCCACCAGGCTCCTCTGTCCATGGAATTTTCCAGGCAAGAATACTGGAGTGGGTTTCCATTTCCTCCTCCAGGGGATCTTCCTAACTCAGGGATTGAACCCACATATCCTACATGGGCAGGCGGATTCTTTACCTCTGAGCCACCAGGGAAGCCTTGTAGAGAGAAGTCCAAATTAGAATACCCATAGTATGGGCTCTGATTTTCAGAGGAGTCAACATTCTCCAGTTTTGATCCTGGAACAGAAAGGAACAATCTGGTTCAAACTACATTTGTATTTCTTATCTGTGAAGTATTTCATTTATTTAAACACACTTCTGTGTTTCCCTTAGGCTTTCTCACTCCAGAGAAGCAGTTTCTACAAATTATATATAATTACCACTTCTGGTCAAAGGTGAGAGGGAAATGAGCATCACAATGGCAAATTTTCTCTCTGGGTGTTGCCAACTCACACAGTTCCACGGGTGATTGTAGTGTGCTAAGCCTCCGTTTACAAGCAGGAAAGCTCAGCAGAGCCCATGAGGACAGCATTAAAAATTCCTAATCATAGACAAGCATTTCAGACATTCATTACCACACAAGCCATCAATGGATTAGATCTAATAAGCCAAATACTTGCAGACCTCAGCCTTGGGGCTGCTTAGACTATTCACAGTAATGGAAAGTCAAATGGGCCTGAGTTACACCCTGCCTTCTTTTGAAACAAGTCAATGAGCCTCTGTCTCCTCATAACAGGGTGTTAGGATACTAGCTGAAAGATAGTAGGCTCAGACATTTGGGTTTTAGCACTCTATTTGGTTAGAGACAGTAGGAAGTCATCTAGTGATTCAGCACCTCCACACCTGTGTGTGTGTGTACGCACACACACACACACACACACACACATACAGGCATTTTTAAAAACTGTTAAGCTAGAGGAGGTAGGCTTTTGGAGGGAAGAGAGGTGTTCTCTCCACTATGCTAGGAGAATGAAAATAACTCATCTTTTTCAGTAAAAAGAAATTGCAAAATATTCTTCCATAAATAAAAATGAAAAACTATACACATGCATAAATTTCTGAGTCAGACGACAAGAACTGCTCTGAAGCCATGTGAATTTTTCTCTTGTGCATTTGTCAGCCTGACTCCAAACCATCTTATTCTTTTCTCATTTCTCCTTTCTGCTCTGTCTGTTTTTAGTTAGTTGCTTCTTGGCATAGCTTCCGTTGGAGCAGAGAGTGCCTGTTCTTTCTTCTTCTTCTTTTTTTTTTTTTTTTTCTCCCTCTTCTTCTTCTTTCCTTTCCAAACTTTTTTTTTTTTAGTGTTCTTTCTCCTGGGCTCTGAAGTGACTCTGCAATAATTACTCCGGCCAGAGCAAATAGGAGGGGGTCTGTAGAGCCCAGTCCGTCCACCTCCATCAGGCCTTCATATAACATGTAAAAAGCCGTACAAGGAGGGGCACAGAAACATGTTCACGAATGCAAGTACATTCTGCCCCTGATTTGCTTCTCTGTGAGAGTGTGCAGCTCCCCCACCACCTTCCTTGTGAGCGGACTTGCCCAGCGACACCATTTTGTGCCGAGGACTTCCTGCTGAGAAATCCTCCAAATTGCTTTTGCTTTAAAGAACTAGTTTCTTGAATCCCAAAGTGTAAGGGTTACTGTACTCATTTACTTACAGAGCTCCACTACATTGAAACCTCTTTTTTTTAAACTGGTTTCATCACAATATGTTTCAAGTTGTGGGAAAATGAAAAATAGAGGCACACTAGCCATGCAGCCACATATAGAACTGAAAAGAAGATGGCTGTTTTTCATCTAAATGTGAGCAAACAAGTTTTATATGAATATGGAGTAGGTTTTTAAAAGCATCATGAAGACACAGAATATAAACTGAAACACACTGTCAGGGCACATCTTTGTCCTTGTTCTTTTTGTCTGGGGAGCTGGAGTGGATTTAGCTGGTGTTACTGTTTCTAGCACTGTGTGGCCAGACGTTGGAAAGGACACCATAGCAGAACACACTCATAAGTGTGCTTTGGATCAGGAATGTAAGAAGAAAGAAAGACAAGTCAATGCCTTTAATAAATTGAGAGGTTTTTTTTTAAACTTGAGTCAGCCTTGTAGTTTAATGTAACAGTGGAAACCGGACTATTTGTTCCTGCCTAACCATTACCAAATTCATGGACACAGCTTCTTTGAAAGACTTAACTGGGAAGCATGAAACCCACTCTGTCTTTAGGTAAAACTTTAAATCTCTGTCATGTACAGAATTTAAAAAAAAATCATGTTCATGTCAGGAAACAAAAATAAAGGAATCAACACATCCAAATGCAAAGACGGATGTGAGAGAAAATCATCTTAAGTATGAAATGAGAGATGTGAATTGGAATGACTTGGCTTGGCTGCATGCAAGAAAAAGTGATCAAACCTTACCCTTTTCACGTATGCAGCCTGGAGAATGTCATTTCAATCACTTTTGCAGTTGCTCTACCAGGTACTTTTGAAATATCCTGTATCTGCCAATGACAAGCACCCTCATCAGAGAGGGAACACAGCCTGTGGCCATGTCTACATGATGCCAAACACTTGGGTAAAAACTGAAACCATTACACCAGGTCCTTGATGATTTTCAGACACTCAGCTCTTTGGCATTGTAAAGGGATACAACTGCGATTTTTCAGTTTTCATTCTGATATTTTTCTATTGTGTAGTTATAGTCAATGGCTAGATAAGTGTATGTTTATCAGTAAAATAATTTAAGAGTTATACACAATAATATACATAGTAATTCAAGAGAAGGAAATTTGAAGATACATAAACAGTTAAATCGTCATGCCATGGTCACCTGTGTGTCTTTATTATACACAAACTCATAACACACATGTGCAAACATACACTCAAGCACCAGTTTTTAAAAATCCAGTTAAGTGAAATTACCCCCTCTACCTTTAATTATTTGATGTGATATTATCTCAGTCTTATTAATCCATATGCCCAACAACTCCTACGAGAATAAAACTTTGCAGAAGTATATAACTTCTCTTTGTAAATCTGCAAACCATTTTTCTTTCTATCACTTGAAATATTGTCACTGTGGTTTAAGTTATGCACAGAGTATGTTTTAAAGGCATTGCTCAAACCCAGAATGCTCTGAGCCTCTCTGTTATTTTAGTGATCATATGGTTGCTGAAATACAGCTTCAGCTTCTAAAATATAAAATATACTTACTGTTTTTTTAACAGAAATAAAAATTGTATCCAAAGAACATGTGATTAATATTCTTATGTTAAAAGATCCAAATTAAGATGAGAATAAATATTTTGTGTTTTGGTATTTGCCAACAGAGTTACTTAATGTCTACTAATTAGGAGATGGAGAAGTGAGGAAATGTAATTAAAATGAAGAAGCATTTTATAGTTGACTTATTTAAAATGAGTTTTTAATGATTTCTAAACTATTTTCTAAAATAAATGGTAAAGATAGCGTATAAACTATTTGATAAAAGTTGCTTTCAAAAGACCCATAACATACCACTAACCTTTTCCCTGAGCCTTCCATCCTGCAAAAATTTTCCTGACTATAAAGCATATTCATAAATGCCACACTAGTAGAGACATACTTATCATACCCAGTCTTGTTATTCATTGTATAGGAAAAGCTCCTTTTCCTATTTTCTCAGTTTTAAAATGTAACTGCCTATAGGTAATATATACATGAAATGGCATTTCTTTTCAAGATATTGAATGTCATAAGTCAGGTCATTTTAAGATCAGAAGAATCAGTGCTTTCAAGACAATGTATTTGAATTATCTATGCAGAGACACCCATGTGCTTAAATAAGGTTGGAATTATGTAGAATCATTCATAAAGTTCTAAATTAAACACATTGTTCAAGAAAACACTTGAAGTGGGCACTGAGAAACCATATAATTAAATAAAAATTGAAAGCCTTTGAACATGTCCAGATTGGTGTAAATGGTTTCACAGACATAGATTTCATGTTTTCATTTTAATAGCAATAAAATATTTTGTTTACGTACATTCACTTTAAAACTCAACTTGAAAAGCATGGCATATATAGCATTTATGCACATGTTTACCATATATTTAAATATTTTAATGGGCCATGACTGGAAATCCATAAAGGTTTGCATGTCAACACTGGATCCATTATAGAAAATATTTTCCTTTCTCTATTTTATTTCAAAAATATGAAATGTTTGGGAAGTATGGAGAATAAGAGGAAGAAATACTTTAAATAACATAGATTTTTGAAGGTGCACTATCCTTTCTTTCTTTCTTTTTCCTCTTTCTATTGAGAACAAGAATAAATACATGAGTAGTTTAGTGCAGAGGAGAAATTATACAGAAACTGAGATGAAAGATATCACTGCAGCAATAACGTATAAATACTATCAGCTCTGTGTTCCTCTATTGTTTATGAACATTTAGAACATACTCAGCGTGTTTGCTGGGTCAGATAAACTTTTGAAAGTCATTATTTGTCTATTTTTCAAAACTTCAAAATTTAGTGCTTTTTAATTTTGAACAAAGAAATTTATAGTGGTTGCAAACTGAATGTTATTGTATAAAACAAACACACATATACAAAAAAGAAAAGAGAAAAGAAGAATAATATGGAAACAGAGGGAGAAATAATTTTAGAGGCGGGCAAAGGGGACAAAGTTAAAATCAGAATTGAAAGGGTCTAATAATAGAATCCAACATACACTTAAAAATACAGAGGCAGAGTAAACATCGCAAAATAACCTTAACCAACCCCAATTCTTCAGGTTTTTCTGCTGCTACACAAAAGTATATTTTTCAAGAAAATTGGTTACAGCAGTTACCGTGCCTTCGAATAGCAGCAAGTAGAAATAAGGCAGGACGTCTGGAGGGGCACTTCTTAGAGCCGCATTCCCTACCTTTTCAATCCCTTACCCCTTCTCCTGAGCCTGACCATATGGAATCCATCTCACTCAAGGACATAGATGAGGAGAGGGGCTTTGGGAAACCAGGGCTGCTGCTGGCTGTTTTAACGGCATGCCACAGGAAAGTTTTATTTCCAATTGATTGGTTACAAATCAGATAAATATCGCTTCTAATGAAAGCAGCTTTGAACCGCTGGAAATGTTATCTATAGGAGTCTGGGGTTTATCAAAAGCCAAATGTAACTTTAATCACATCAGCATGCTAATTATAGGCAAACAATAAAAGCTTTAAGAAATGATTGTGAGGGTTTTATTACTATTGACAGTCACCAAGGTATATTTACTTCAGGAGGTAATTGTCAGAAGACTTTCTCCAGAAAGACTTGTTTGTATAATTAAGTGCGTGTTATGCAAGCTTATCTGCTGACGGGCTTCTGCTAGTTATGCAGCTCTCCCAGTGCCTCAGAACACAGAAGCAATTAAAAAAGAAAGGCCCAGGGAGATGCTTTCTCAGTAGTTCATTTGTGAAGGAGGAAAAAAATAAAGACCTTACTACTCTGGAAAAAAAAAAACACAACAGAATGTACTAGAGTGAGAAATGTGATCAGTCACTAAAAAATACAGGAATAAAACAATATTCACAATCAGTGATGTAAAAGTAGGCAGAAATAAGAATGGAGCATGTACATTTTCATTTAGAGGACAAAGGAGGAGCAAAAATTTTCTCTTTTGTATACAAGATATCATTCAATGAAATGAGGGTATTCCAACCTAAAAATAAATTATGAGAATGAAACAAAATGGAAAATAACAATAAATGGCTGTAGCACCACTGGTTTTGTTATTTTATTGTAGATTATAGCATAATTCCCCAAAATGCCTAACTGACAAGTAAGAGACTCAACTTTGGGTAACATCATTTCAGATCTGCACAGACACATGTGTGTTTGCATCCAAATAAAAAACAAAGGTAGATTTATGGTTGCCGCCCTGAGCATATCTACTTTTTTAGGCTAGATCACCTGAAACATATTTTTTGAAAAATGTTTCCGTCTTATTTTTAATGACAAACTGACTGCATTATGACTAAAGAGGAAAAAATAAACCTTTCAAACTATAAACTATTTTTGTGCCATAAAGAATCATTCAACTCTAAAAGGAAAAAAAAATCCTAATTTAAAAAAATATCGTGATTATGTGGAAAGGTGTTGGACTGGATTTAATTCTTTCCATTCCCAAATATTGGCCTCACTTCAGTTTCCATCTCATTCAAAGCAATTAAAAATGTGGCAAATCCTTGATCAAATTTTTTACCCTTAAACAGGGTCAATTCTGAAGTTGTTGTCACATTTTAATGGGCTCAGAGTCAGTTTATGCAAGAGACAATCAAATGTTTGCTTTTAAAAGCCCTATAAAAAGTAAGAGCTTTTAACCTTTTGAATGCATTAATAAAATGCTAATGACATCATGGCCAAGACCACATTTGGAGGTTCCTCAAAACTCCAAATGACCGTTGTGAAAAGAAAACAGAATTTTAATCAAATGATCTGTTATTTTAATGGCCACTTACAAAACAGGAGATTTATTGAGAAGCATAAAGTTTGTTTGCATGAGTGAGGGCAAAGCTTTTAAGAATTACCTTCTTCTGGGTTTTTTCCCTACAGTTCCTTGCAACATAATACTACCAAATATTTGTGAATTGTGACTCAAGTCTGCAGTCTTATTTCTAGCAGAAAATAAAAAGGAGGCTGGAGAGCAAAAAAAAAAAAAAAAAAATGGTGCCAATTTGTCTGCCCAGGCTCTGATTATTGGATACAGAATTTTTTCCCCTCCATTTCAGGGGAGAAGGATTTGGTGGGAATGTTTCTCCCTTCAGGGTGAGATATCTGATATCCATCCCGAGACCAATCATAAGCCAAACTTTCATGCAAAACTGCACAAGGGAAAAAAATGAAGTCTTTGGGTAAAATTCTCATCTAAATTTGCAGCAGATCCCTAGTTTCCGCTGGGTAATTAAGGCTCTTCTTACCAATTCTGATTGCGAAACACATTGATTAAAAAAAAAAAGTTATTTCTGATCATTTGAGAACCTTCGATCCCTAGCCCCCTCCCCCAACTCCTCGTCCTCTCTTTTGAATCTCTGTTCCTCATTTCTGTCTCCCCTGTCTAGAAGTGCTATCCAGTGACCCCTGGTGCTGATTAAAGTTTCTTGGGTGACCCCTGAATGCATTTTATTACACTGGCTGGTCATAAAATCTGCTTAAACTGCTGGCTTATCCAAACTCCTACCTCTCCTGTGGAAAGCCCTACAGTTCAGTCCAACCTCAGGCAGGGAAAATACAAACAAGCAGACGAGAAAAGCCTGAAACAGACTTTGTCAATACCAGGGAGTCCTCCCGCACAAGGGAGAGAAAAACTTAAAATAAAGACAGACGCTCACAGGATCCTGGAGCGAATCAACTTAATACCAGTGTAGATGGGACATGGAGAAGTACAAACATGCAGAAAGAGGGAAAAATGAAAACCCTTTGGTGTTTTGTTCTTTTTAATAATATTGCAACACTGACATAGCTTACAAGGTGAAAGACAAGCATCACTGACACAGGTTAGCCTAAGCCATCACTGAAAACAACATACTCCTAAAATGGATCTCAGCAAAACATTTACTTGGCTTCTGGAAGCAACAGAAAGTGGTTAGAAGTCTTTGCATATTTATATATTTACTATATCTAGGTCAAAATATGTATTATTATATTTACACGGCTCAGGAGAAACCAACATACAGTTAGGCTCAGTTTAGCTGTTTATTTTCCTGGGCTGCAGAAAGGAGACAAAATCTACAACATTCACAGTCCTGCCTGGATGGAATTGCTGTGGCAGGGATAAGGCATGCAAAGCTTGTAGGAAAGGCCAGAGAAATCAGCGTTTGAAAGGAGAATAGTGTTACTGGGCATCTAAACCTACCAGGGCTTGGGTTTTTGTTTGTTTGTTTGTTTGTTTTTTGTTCTGGTACTAAAACTGAATGTATGTGTTTTGTTTCAAATCCGATTTAACATTTGGAAATAAAAGTGTTTTGAATCTCATTCTCACTCGTGAAATCTGGAAACAAATCCGTGGGGTTGGTTCTCATCTGTGAACCAGAGTAGGAGGATCCAGTCTGGAAGTTCGCTGACAGCAGTCTCTCCATTCAGTTCTGCAGGTAAGCTGCTGTGCTGTTCTGTGCTAAGTCACTTCAGTTATGTCTGACTCTTTGCAACACTGTGGACTGTAGCCTGCCAGGCTCCTCTGTCCATGGGATTCTCCAGGCAAGAATGCTGGAGTGGGTTGCCATGCCCTCCTCCAGGGGATCTTCCNTCCATTCAGTTCTGCAGGTAAGCTGCTGTGCTGTTCTGTGCTAAGTCACTTCAGTTATGTCTGACTCTTTGCAACACTGTGGACTGTAGCCTGCCAGGCTCCTCTGTCCATGGGATTCTCCAGGCAAGAATGCTGGAGTGGGTTGCCATGCCCTCCTCCAGGGGATCTTCCCAGACCAGGGATGGAACCCACATCTCTTATGCCTCCTGCATTGACAGACAGGTTCTTTACCATTAGCACCATCTGGGAAGCCCCCTAGATAAGATGCTACCTGTTATTAATACCTCTCAAGCAACAGGGCAGGGAAGCCTGGTGTGCTGCAGTCCATGGGGTCGCAAACAGTCAGACATGACTAAGCGACTGAACAATAAGCAGCAGGATGAAGATCTGACACACAGAGTTAGCTCCTGGCAGCTGTCCTGCCAACCATGGTAGAGATCCACAGAGGCAGAAGGACACACTTTTCCCATTTCCGTGACACTGAAACTTGATCAGATCCAGACTCTGCTCAGAGCCCTTGACATTCCTAATGTCCAAATGACAGGCTCCCAGACTGCTGGGCAGTTTTTCAATACTGCCAGAGTCTATAGCTTTGGTCATTTTCAAACTAGCTAGAGTTCTTAACAAGGTAAAATCAAGGACCCAAAGTGAATCATCAGTGACTATTTCATATAATTGGCATTGTGTGGTTAAAAGGTGATTTGTGATAGTTACTCTTGGAAACATTTTCTTTGTTCATGTGTTTGTTTAAACTCTTAGGAAATATATGCCATTATTTTCCCTTTCATTAAAAGAAGTACAAAATAACTATGAATTCAATTCCACTCTAGACCAGAAAAGGTCTGTTTCACCTGTTTGTATTTTTCATGTCACTAAGCAAAATTCAAACATTTCCCCAAAGATACTGCTAATGGAAACTGATGACTTTCTCTTCATAGTAAATGATAAATCTGATACCAATGACATTCTTCAACCACTTTTTATCTTTTTTACGCAGTCTATATCTTTTATATAGGTTGTATTTTGTCACCCTGCTTATTTAACTTATATGTAGAGTACATCATGTGAAATGCTGGGCTGGAGGAAGCACAAGCTGGAATCAAGATTGCCAGGAGAATATCAATAACCTCAGATATGCAGATGACACCACACTGTTTCTTACATGATAGTATACATATTTCAATGCTATTCTCCCAAATCATCCCACCCTCTACCTCTCCCTCTCCCTCAGAGTCCAAAAATTTTAGACTTAAAAATTTTGCACAGCAAAGAAAACATGAACAAAATGAAAAGACAGCCTACTGAACGGGAGAAAATATTTATTGGTTATATGACCAATAAGAGGTTAACACTCAAAATATATAAACAGTTCATACAACTTAACATCAAAAAAAGCCCAACTTGATTAAAAAATGAGGAAATCTGAATAGACAAAAAGCATACAGATGACCAGCAAACACATGAGAAGATGGTTAACATCATTAATCATCAGAGAAAGACAAATTAAACCACAATGCGATATTACCTCACACCAGACAGAATGGCTGTTATCAAAAAAGACAAAAGTAACCAATACTGGCAAGGATATGGAAAAAAGAGAACTCTTGTGCACTGATGATGGAAATACAAATCGGTGTAGCCACTGTGGAAAACAGAACAAACTAGTGGTTGTCACTGGGGAGAGGAGTTTATGCCTGCTGTCACTCAGTCGTGTCTGACTCTCTGTGACCTTATGGACTGTAGCCTGCCAGGCTCCTCTGTCCATGGACTGTCTCTTATACACATCTCATTGTTAATCAACACTACTCCAATATAAAAGTTAAAAAAAAATTTACTTTCAGTGAGAATGGATTTTAGTAATACATGAGCATTAGGGATAACAGGGTATGGGATAAAAACATTATTTATTGCTCAGGCCAGGACAAACCTCCACCCTTGATCATTAGGTTTTCTTACTGGTAAAATAGGAGTGTTAAAGGGGCTAGTGCAAGGAATAATGAGGCCTTGAGCCTTGTAACAGCAGCAGCAGAGCCTTGTAATCTTCTATTATGAACTTTATGCCTTGATGGCTTTCTTTACTGGCAGGGAATTGATTAATTCTGGGGAGAGGTTTTGAGAGATCTATTTGAATTTTGATGGGAGATGCACTGTAAATTTTGCCAATATCATTTGGAGATTTTACCTATAAGGATGGCAGTTGATTCAATAGGGACAAATGATGGATGTTTCCAGAATCAGCTCTAGTACTATCAGAAGTAAAACAAGTAAAAGATGTCAAAATGTCATTTAATTCACCTGATGGTTTACTTTGATGACTACTGTCAAATTCTAGAATTATTTCCTCCTTTTGGGAGAAAGCAATTCTGGTGTAATATTTCTAAGAAGTCTCAAATACAGAATGAATATAGGAATGGACAGGGCCAGAGTTCCTAAAGAAAAAAAGGTGTGTCTCTTCATTTCCTCCTCCTTGCGTCAGGGGATCTTCTTGACGCAAGGATGGAACCTGCATCTCCTGCATTGCAGACAGATTCTTTGCCACTGAGCCACAGACTGAGAAAGCCCAGAGGGGAATATTTGTTAATGTTGTTCAGCTGCTAAGCACGTCCGACTCTGCTGCCGCATGAACTGCAGCATGCCAGGCTTCCTTGTCCTTCACTATTACCTGGAGCTTGCTTAAATTCACGTCCACTGGGTGGGTGATCCTCTGTCACTTCCTTGTCCTCCTACCCTCAGTCTTTCCCAATACCAGTGTCTTTTCCAATGAGCTGGCTCTTTGCATCAGGGGGCCAAAGTATTAGAGCTTCAGCATCAGTCCTTTCAATGAATATTTCAGGGTTAATTTCCTTTAGGATTGACTGGTTTGGCCTCCTTGCAGTCCAAGGGACTCTCAAGAGTCTTCTCCAGTGGGAGAAGAACAGTGTGGGAAGATTTGAGAGAATAGCATTGAAACATATGCATTGCCACATGTGAAACACATAACCAGTGTGAGTTTGACATATGATGTAGGACACACAAAGCCAGTTCTCTGTGACAGCCTGGAGGGATAAGGTGCAGAGGTGGGAGGGAGGTGATACAAGTATACCTATGGCCGGTTCATACTGATGTATGGCAAAAACCATCACAATATTGTAAAGCAATTATCCTCCAATTAAAATAAAATAAATAAATAAAAATTTTTAAGTCTCCTCCAGCACCACAATTCAAAAGCATCAATTTTTGGTGCTCAGCCTTCTTTATGGTCCAACTCTCACATCCATACATGACTACTGGAAAAATCATAACTTTGACTATAAGGACGTCAGCAAAGTGACATCTCTGTTTTTTAATACTCTGTCTAGGTTTGTCATAGCTTTCCTTCCAAGAAGCAAGTGTCTTTCAATCTCATGGCTGCAGTTACCACCCACAGTGATTTTGGAATCCAAGGGAATAAAATTTTTCACTGCTTACACTTTTCCCCCCTCTATTTGCCATGAAATGATGGGACCAGATGCCATAATCTTAGTTTTTCGAATGTTGAGCTTTAAGCCAGCCTTTTCACTCTCATCTTTCACTCTAATCAAGAGGTTCTTTAGTTATTTAGAAAGGAATATAGCCAATATTTTATAATAACTATAAATGGACTATAACCTTTAAAAATTGTGAATTTAAAAAATTTTGCTATACTGTAACTTATATCAACTATATTATACATCAACTATATCTCAATTAAAAAAATAAATTTATAAAAAATAAACTGTCTGCATTTTAAGGACAAAAGTAAGGTGGTCACCAGGCCTAGACTAGAACTATGAGGTTCCCCGCTCCAGTACTCTTGCCTGGAAAATCCCATGGACGGAGGAGCCTGGTGGGCTGCAGTCCATGGGGTNAACTATATCTCAATTAAAAAAATAAATTTATAAAAAATAAACTGTCTGCATTTTAAGGACAAAAGTAAGGTGGTCACCAGGCCTAGACTAGAACTATGAGGTTCCCCGCTCCAGTACTCTTGCCTGGAAAATCCCATGGACGGAGGAGCCTGGTGGGCTGCAGTCCATGGGGTCGCTAAGAGTCAGACACAACTGAAGCGACTTGGCAGCAGCAAGGGTCATGGAGCACACACACAGACACGCGCACGCACACACACACAGCTTGAATCAGGAAGGACCCCTTTCCTCCTATAATGTCCCTCCAACACCCTCTACTGGCCTCTACTGGCAATGCATAATTTAAGAAACTGCTTGTTGAACAGTTTTCCAAAGTCACAGAGCAGTTTCTGAAGAATGAATTTGGAGTTCAGAGGCAATGAATTGGTAGTGGGCACAGATAATGTATTGGTCCAATACCAGTTAGTGAATGTTCATTCTTGTCTAAGTTATTTAAAACATTATCCTTACATTTCCATATATCCATGGTTTTGTTCAGGGATTCTGTATCCTACAAAGCTATTTGCAAATCTCTGTATTAGTACCACACAATTGTTTTGTTTTTTTCTGTCCTGCTTCCCACTTTGGACTGTATTTTTCTAACAGTTTCAATGCCACCTTCTCCCTGTTGCGTGCCATTATTACAGATTCCTGGATCACAGAATAAACTTTCCCAGAGTCTCACTCAGGTCTTTACTGGCCTATATGGTCTTTTCTTCTATTTTCCCAGGAAGGAGAGGCTTAGGAAACAAGCCAAACTGGCAAGAACAAGATGGAGCCAGAACATGACATTCTGTACCCCACACTTCTAGCCAGCACTATCTACGACCTTTGGAAAAGTCTTTGTTTTTTTCCAGCTGCTCTGGGTCTTAATTGCAGCTTGCAAGCTTCTCTACTTGCTGAGCACAGGTCCTAGAGCACTGGCTAATAGTTGTAGCACACAGGTATAGTTGCCGCAAGGCAGGTGGGATCTTAGTATGCTGACCAGGGATCAAATCCAAGTCTCCTGCATTAGAAGGCAGGTTCTTAACCTCTGGACCACCAGGGAAGTCTCAGTACCACATGGATTTATCACTATAGAAAAACGAGTTTTGACATTTGTTGAGGCAAATTTCCCCTCATTGTTGCTTTTCAATTATTTTTGTAATATTCCCAATCATTTTTTTCCAGGTGTTATTATCAACTTGCCAAATCCAGTTGGTTTACACTAAATTCACTTGTTAACTTGGATAGATTTACAATATCAGCCTTCCTAAGTATTTAAAAATAAAATTCCTTTTTTTCAATTATTTTTGTAATATTCCCAATCATTTTTTTCCAGGTGTTATTATCAACTTGCCAAATCCAGTTGGTTTACACTAAATTCACTTGTTAACTTGGATAGATTTACAATATCAGCCTTCCTAAGTATTTAAAAATAAAATTCCTTTTAAAAAAATTAGCCACTGTGGAAAACAGTATGGCTTTAAAAATTAAACAAAATTACCATTCGATCCAGCAATTCCACTTCTAGGTATGTAGCCAAAAGAATTGAAATTCAGGGCTCAAACAGCTATTTGTACACTCATGTTCATAGCAACAAAGCAACCTAAATATTTACAGGTGGATGAAAGGATCAATAAATGTAATATATATATACAATTAAATACATTCAGTCTTTAAGAAGGAATGAAACTCTGATACATGCTATAACATGGATAAACCTCAAAGACACTATGTTTAAGTGAAATGAGCCAGTCACAAAAGGACAAAATCATATGACTCCACTTACACGAGGTACCTAAAATATGCAAATTCATAGGGACAGAAAGTAGAAAAGTGGTTACCAGGGTCTGGAGGAAGGGGAAATGGGAAGTTCATATTTAATGGGTACAGAGTTTCAGGTGGGAAAAATGAAAAAGTTCTGGTGACAGATGGTGGTAATGGTTGCACAACAATATGAATGCAAAAGTTATGACCAACCTAGACAGCATACTAAAAAGCAGAGACATTACTTTGCCAACAAAGGTCCATCTAGTCAAGTCTATGGTTTTTCCTGTGGTCATGTATGGATGTGAGATTTGGACTATAAAGAAAGCTGAGCGCCGAAGAATTGATGCTTTTGAACTGTAGTGCTGGAGAAGACTCTTGAGAGTCCCTTGGACTGCAAGGAGATCCAACCAGTCCATTCTGAAGGAGATCAGTCCTGGTTGTTCGTTGGAAGGACTGATGCTAAAGCTGAAACGCCAATACTTTGGCCACCTGATGTGAAGAGCTGACTCATTGGAAAAGACCCTGATGCTGGGAAAGATTGAGGGCAGGAGGAGAAGGGGACGACAGAGGATGGGATGGTTGGATGGCATCACCAACTCGATGGACATGGGTTTTGGTGGACTCCGGGAGTTGGTGATGGACAGGGAAGCCTGGCGTGCTGCAGTTCATGGGGTCGCAAAGAGTTGGACACAACTGAGCAACTGAACTGAACTAAACTGAATGCTACTGAATTGTACATTTTCAATGATTCAAATGGTAGACCTTATGCTATATATATTTTACTACAATAATAATAAAATGTACACATTTTGTTTTATTAATTATAAAATGATACACATGCAATATGAAAATATAGAAAACATGAAAAAAGTTATCCATAATCCTATCAATTAGAGATGATATTTAAATTACTGATGTGTTTCCTTCTAGTTTTTAAATAATGTTTATACATACATGGTTGAGATTATGCTTACTATGCAGCTTTGTATCCTGCCTTTTTAACTGAACCACTTTCCTTATGAATTAAACTTCTTCAAAATACCATTATAAGGAATTCCAAAATGGCGGAGCTAAGGAGTAGTGGTCATGGAGTGCATCTCTCTCCACAGATGCATCAGGAATCTATCTACAGACACAACAGTTCTCACAGAACACTGGCTGAATACTAGCCAGGGTCCTTGACCACCGGAAAGGGCCATATGGATCCATGCATAACTGGGTAGGATGAAAGTTAGAAGGGAATAGAAGAGCAAGCAGGATGGAACCTGAATCCCAGGGTGGGGAGCTGAAGCAGGGAATGGATTATCGCATCTAGGGAAATCAGCTGGGACAGAAGGGAAGCATTTGAGGCTATTGGAGGAAGGTGAAGCAGCTGATCTGCGACAGTCTGGATAGAGTAAGAACCACACAGACAATCTGTACCCCACGAACTGTACATACCCTGGGCTGGAACACATGTATACTGGTGTGCACAGAGGCGAAGCTAGACCATGGGGGTTGGAGAGCAAGCCTAGGGCAAGGACTGCTGTTGGCTGCAGGGAGATGACCCGAGGAAATAGGATGGAGGAAATCTGCAACAAGAAATGCCTTTGGAGGAAAACCGAGCTGTCATGAAAGCGGGACACCACTACTGAGTCATGTGCAAAGGTGGGAGCCCAAGAAGGATCAGCCAGGGCTGTCTCTTGTGTGCCTGCTACCAGGGGCTAAAAAAAGCTCCTTGTAGAGCCACATCTCCCTGCACACCTGGCACCACTGGGCCCCCCACGATTCAAGCAGCCATGCCACCTCCATGTCCTATCTTCATTGGGGCAGACCCAAGTCCTTCAGGGCAGCATCAGGAGCAGACTCTTGTGGATGGCCTACATTCAGAGGTGGGGCTAAAACCACAACTGAGTTCCAGCAGTGGAGTAGCTAAGGAAGAGGATTGAAAAGCTTTCCATCAGCTACACAAATGGAAGATTAAATCCACATGATTAGGTAGACTCTGTGTCTATGGAAAATGTGAAAGGACAGTGAGTGTCCCCACAGAGAAAACACTCTACCTCTGGCAGCTGTGGGCATTGGAGGCAAGCACACACAAGAGTAGGGCCAGATTAATGTCCAAGCTGTCCCCACAGGTCCCACAGTAGATCCAGAGACCAGCTCTCCCCAGCATTGGAAGGGCTCCAAGCAAGGCAGAAGTGGGCTGTGGCTCACGGTGGGGGCAGGGACACTGACAGTTGGCACCCTAAGAAAACATTTATTATTATTATATTTCGATTTATGCTGTTGTTGATTCTGGGTTTTTTCCCCCTGTTGTGGTAGTTACTTTTATTACTATTATTATTTCTGTTTACGTTTACAGGATTTTTTAATCACACTTTTTATTATTTTATGTATTTCTACTATTACTTTGGCTTTCTGCTGTTCTGTGTTTTTGTTGTTGTTATAGCTGTTTAATACATATAGATCTTTTTTATATATGCTTCTATTTTAACTTTGCCTTTCTGTTTTTCTTTCTTTTTTAAGTCATTTTTGTCTGTTTTGTTTTCTTGGCTTTATTCCTCAGTTGGCATTCTGCTTTGGTTTTGTTTCCCATTTGTGTTTTGTTAGTTTTCTTTTTAATTGGCCAATTTCATTTCTGGTTTCTCTTTTTCATCTGGTTGCTCTCTTGTACTTTGCTTTCTTTGGTTCAGTTTTGGTTCCTTGTGTGTGTGTGTTCCTTTGTCTTCGTTTCTGTTTGTTTCTATTTGTCTGATTATTCTTTTACCATTTGCCTGGGTTTCATTTTTTCTTTTTTTGTTTGTGTGTGTGTGTGTGTGTGTGTGTGTGTGTGTCTATTTGCTTTTTAATATTTTTAAATCCCCTTTATTACCATGACAAAGAACTTGTAGGGTCTTGGTCTGGTTACCAAAAATCGGGCCTGAGCCTCTGAGGTGGGAGCACCAAGTCCAGGACACTAGACCACCAAAGATTCCTGGCCCCAGAGAATATTAATCAGTGAGAACTCCCACAAAGGCCTCCTTCCAAATCCAAGACCTGGTTCCACTAAACTGCCTGCAGCACCTGGCACTGAATGCCTCAAACAATAAACAAGACGGGAACACAAACCCAGCAATCAGCAGACAGACTTCCTAAAGTCATCACAAACACCCCAAACACATCACCTGTAAGCCCACAAACACCCCAAACACATCACCTGACATGGCCCTGACATGTCACATGACATCACCTGACATGAAGGAAAAAAGTTACCTCCATCTACCAGAACACAGATGCAAATCCCCACCACTGTGAAGCCTACACAAGCCTCTGGAGCAACCTCACCCACCAGGGACAGAGATCAGAAGCAAGAACTACAACCCTGTAGCCTGAGGACAGGAGACATCAAACACAGTAAATTAAACAAAATGTAAAGACAGAGACATATCATACAGGTGAAGACCAAGGTAAAAACCCATAAGACCAAATAAATGGAGAGGAAATAGGCAAACTACCTGAAAAGAAATATAGAACAGTGCTAGTAAAGATTCAAAATCTTGAAGATAGATTGGAGAAGATGAAAGAAACATCTAAAAAGGATCTAGAAGAAATGAAGAATAAATAGTGATGAACAACATAATTACTGAAAGTAAAAAATACTCTATAAGGAAAAAATAGCAGAATAACTGAGGTAGAAGAGCAGATAAAAGAGCTGGAAGATAGAATGGTGGAAATAAATGCTAAAGAACCAAATAAAGAAAAAAGAATGAATAGAATTGAGGACAGTCTCAGAGACCCCTGGGACAATATTAAATGCACCAACATTCTAACTATAGGAGTCCCAGAAAAAGAGAGGAAGAGAAAGGGTCTGAGAAACTATTTGGAGAGATTATAATCAAAAACTTCCCTAACATGGAAAAGGAAATAATCAATTAAGTCCAGGAAACACAAAGTTCCATGCAGGGTAAACCCAAGGAGAAACATGCCAAGACACGTATTAATCAAGCTAACAAAAATTAAGCACAAAGAAAAATATTAAAAGCAACAAGGGAAAAAAGACAAATAACATACAAGGGAACCTTCTGCAAGCCAGAAGGAAGTGGCAGGATATATTCAAAGTAATGCAAGGGAAAAACCTACAACCAATATTATTCTACCCAGCAAGGATCTCATTCAGATTTGATGAAGAACTCAAAAGCTTTACAGACAAGCAAAAGTTAGGAGAACTCAGCATCACCAAACCAGCTTTACAACAAATGCTAAAGGAAGTTCTCTAGGCAGGAAAAACAAGAGAAGAAAAAGACCTACAAAAACAAATGCAAAAAATTAAGAAAATATTAATAGGAGCATTCAGTTCAGTTCAGTTCAGCCGCTCAGTCATGTCCGACTTTTTGCGACCCCATGAATCGCAGCACGCCAGGCCTCCCTGTTCATCACCAACTCCCAGAGTTCACTCAGACTCACGTCCATCGAGTCCGTGATGCCATCCAGCCATCTCATCCTCTGTCATCCCCTTCTCCTCCTGCCCCCAATCCCTCCCAGCATCAGAGTCTTTTCCAATGGGTCAACTCTTCGCATGAGGTGGCCAAAGTACTGGAGTTTCAGCTTTAGCATCATTCCTTCCAGAAAAATCCCAGGGTTGATCTCCTTCAGAATGGACTGGTTGGATCTCCTTGCAGTCCAAGGGACTCTCAAGAGTCTTCTCCAACACCACAGTTCAAAAGCATCAATTCTTCGGCGCTCAGTTTTCTTCACAGTCCAACTTTCACATCCATACATGACCACAGGAAAAACCATAGCCTTGACTAGACGGCCCTTAGTCAGCAAAGTAATGTCTCTGCTTGTGAATATGCTATCTAGGTTGGTCATAACTTTTCTTCCAAGGAGTAAGCGTCTTTTAATTTCATGGCTGCAGTCACCATCTGCAGTTACTTTAAGTATAAATGGATTAAATGCACCAACTAAAAGACACAGATTGGCTGAATGGATACAAGAATAAGACCTGTATATATACTGTCTACAAGAGGCCCATTTCAGGGGCTTCCCTGGTTGCTCAGTGGTTAGGAATCCACCTTGCAGTGCAGTGGAGGTGGGTTTGATCCTTGGTCAGGGAACTAAGATCCCACATGCCACAGAGCAACCAGGCCCATGTGCTGTAACTACTGAGCTCATGTGCTCCAGAGCCCATGCCCCACAACTAAAGAGTCCATGTGTTCCAATGAAAGATCCCACATTACACAACAAAGATCTTGCATGCTGCAACTAAGAGCCAACACAGCCAAATAAACAATTATTTTAAAAAGAGGGAGAGACCCACTTCAGACCTAAGGACACATATAGACTGAAAATGAGGGGGTGGGAAAAGATATTCCATGCAAATGGAAATCAAAAGAAAATTGGAGTAGCAATTCTTATATCAGACAAAATAGATTTTAAAATAAAGACAATTACAAGAGACTTGAGAGTCCCCTGGACAGCAGGAGAACAAAGCAGTCAATCATAAAGAGTATCAAACCTGAATATTCATTGGAAGGACTTATACCGAAGCTGAAGCTCCAATACTTTGGCCACCTGATGCCAAGAGCAAACTCATTGGAAAAGACCTTAATGCTGGGAAAGAGGAGGAGAAGGGGGCAGCAGAGGATGAGACGGTTGGATGGCAAACTCAATGGAGATGAGTTTGAGCAAATTCTGGGAGATAGCGAAGGACAAGGAAGCCTGGTGTGCTGTAGTCCATGGAATCACAAAGAGACACAACTGTGTGACTGAACAACAACAAGAAACAGTGAAGGACATCAGCAGAGGATGAGACGGTTGGATGGCAAACTCAATGGAGATGAGTTTGAGCAAATTCTGGGAGATAGCGAAGGACAAGGAAGCCTGGTGTGCTGTAGTCCATGGAATCACAAAGAGACACAACTGTGTGACTGAACAACAACAAGAAACAGTGAAGGACACTACATAATGATCAAGGGATCAATCTAAGAATGTGTGTGTGCTTAATTGCTCAGTCATATCTAACTCTTTGCAACCCCATGGATTGCAGCCCACCAGGATTCTCTGTCCCTGGGGATTCTCCAGACAAGAATACTGGAGTGGGTTGCCATATCCTCCTCCAAGGGATCTTCCCAACCCAGGGATCAAACCCAGGTCTCTCATACTGCAGGCAATTCTTTACCAACTGACCCACCAGGGAAGCCTCAATTTAAAAATAAGATGTAACAATTATAAATATTTATGCACACAGAGTCGGACACGACTGAAGTGACTTAGCAGCAGCAGCAGCATGCACCCAAAACAAAAGCACCTCAATATATAAGACAAATGCTAACATATATAAAAGGATAAATCAACAGTAACACAATAATAGTGTAGAAATTTACCATTCCACTTACACCAATGGACAGATTATCCAAATAGAAAATTAATAAGGAAATACAAGCCTTAAATCACACATTAGACAAGAGGGACCTAATTGATATTTATAGGGCATTCCATTGAAAAGCAGCAGAATATACTTTTTTTTTTCAAGTGCACATGGAACATTCTCAAAGATAGATCACATCTTGGGTCACAAATCAAGCCTCAGTAAATTTAAGAAAATTTAAATCACATTAAGCATCTTTTCTGATCACATCACTATGAGATTAGATATCAATTACAGTGAAAAAACTGCAAAAAACGCAAACACATGGAGACTAAATACTTCTAAAAAACCAAGTGATCACTGAAGAAATCAAAGAGAAAATAAGAGAAAAAAAAAAAAACATAGAAACAAATGGCAATGAAAACATGACAATCAAAAACCTATGAGATGCAGCAAAATTAGTTCAAAGAGGGAAGTTCACAGCAATACAATACTATATCAAATAAACAACCTAACTTTACACCAAAAACAACTAGAAAAAGAATAAAAAACACAAAATTAGTCAAATAATCATAAAGATCAGAGCAGAAATATATGAAAAAGAAATGAAGAAAACAATAGCAAAGGTCAATAAAACTAAAAGCTGATTCTTTGAGAAGATAAAATTGATAAACCATTAACCAGACTCATCAAAAAAAGGGGGTGGGGCACCGGAGACCTTCGCCTCGCCCTGCCGTATGACTGAGTGACTGAACTGAACTGAACTGAATATGCAGGCCATATTACATCAGGAGAGGAGTTTGATACTGTTCTTGTTGTTGCTTGCCTATCCTACTAGGCTTGGCAATTTACAGATGTAAACTCTGCTTACCACAAACAACAGAGGTAATATAATTATTCTCAGTATAAGATGAGAAGACTAGGGCTTAGAGAAATTAGATAATTGCCCAGGTTCCCATAACTAGTGAATGTTAGGGTCAGAAATGTGTTTCTGGACAATCTGACTCTCTACAGTAACTTGAGTTCCACTTTACTCCTTAACCAACATCTCTTATCAACTTTACTGAGTCCCCTAAAGAGAAAATGGAAAAGAAAGATCTGACTCAATAAGCAAATGTACATTTGGTCACTTATTTTATTTTTCTCAATGTATTAAGTCCAGAATATATATTAAGTCACAATTCAAGGTTATTTTCTTCATGAAAACTTCCTGAGTAAACCTGTTTACTCACTACTTGATAAATCTATTCCTCACGCCTCCTTTTCTCACTGAAATCTAAATTTCTTTTAAATTCTGTAGATTTTAGTTGGCTACATAAGGTATGTCTTCTTAAAAGAAGTGATACTTATCTCTTTAAGGGGTGAAGGTTTTAGTAGTGGAAAAATAAATAAATAAGAAGAAGCAGCTTATTCCATGCCTTCAGAAAGAGACTGTAAGGAAGGACAGTGGGTGCTAGATATGCCAAAATGCTAGACACTTTGGAGTTCAAGTTGAGGCAGAGAAACAGAAAGGGTAGTAGCTCAGCTGGTAAAGAATCTGACTGCAATGCAGGAGACCCCGGTTTGATTCCTGGGTCAGGAGGATCCCCCAGAGAAGGGAGAGGCTACCCTGGTGGCTCAACTGGTAAAGAATCTGCCTGCATTGTGGGAAACCTGGGTTTGATCCCTGGGTTGGGAAGATCCCCTGGAAAAGGGACAGGCTACCTAGTCCAATGCTAGCCTGGAGAATTCCATGGACTATAGAGTCCATGGAGTGGACTTTCACTTTCTTTCAGATGGGCCAAAAGTGGTAGTCAGACTTCACGTATTTGATCCAAAAAATGGTGAGTAAAGTGGTGGATTGACAGAGCTTAGGAAGTAAAGATATAAAATAACCCAGTAAACACATTTCTTGGAATCCAGCCTGAACAAAAAACCTATGAGGGAAAAGTTAAGTGCAGGAAGATATTCACAATAGCAAAAGTTTAAAAACATTGGAGCTATCCACATTTGGAAAAATAATTAAATGCAGACATACATACTGTGAAATATTATTACAGTTACTAAAAATGGTAATAAAAAGTGAATAAATTTCATGTGTCATTACACTCAATGTTACTAATCTAGGTGAAATGTATATATGGATGAATAAAGATTAGAAAAGAATGCATAGAAGCTTTCAAAGCTTCAAAAAAATTTTAACAAGTATTACTTTTGAAATTTTTTTCCTCAATTGTCCAAAGTTTCTGTAGCATTTGCTACGTAATACATTACATATAATATAATAAATAATGATATATTTACTATACATACACAGTAAAAAGCAGTTATGTGTATAGCAACATTCAGGATTTTTCTCAATAGTATTTCTATAGTACCATTATTGAAAAAAGGTATTTAATATGCACATTTATAGAAATCAGTTAATTGATTATACATTTTAAAGTGGTATTTTAATTATTTTCCTCTTTTTCTTGACTTCTCCCTCCACTTTCCTCTGTCATTTTCCTATCTCACTCCAATAATCTAAAAAGTACCCACCAATGAAATTCCAGTGGCTTAACACAATAAAAATTTGTCACTTATTTCAAATCAGAGGAAGGTAAGGTCATCCTCTTCCAATTTGTAACTATACCATCTGAAACATATGACCTTTAAAATCACTATGGGGCTTTCCAAGGTGGAGCTAGTAGTAAAGAACCTGCCAATGCAGGAAATGTAAGAGATGTGAGTTTGATCCCTGGGTTGGGAAGATCCCATTGAGGAGGGCATGGCAACACACTCCAGTATTCTTGCCTGGAGAATTCCACGTACAGAGGAGCCTGGCGGGCTATAGTCCATAACATCGCACAGATTCAGACATGGTTGAAGTGACTTAGCCTGCACGCATACAAGAGGTGTTTTTAACTATTTTGGCCTGAAAGTGACACACAAATTCTACTCACGGACCATCAGCAAATTCTACTCCCAGACTATTAGCTAAACTAATTATATAGGGAGCCTGGTGGGCTGCCGTCTATGGGGTCACACAGAGCCCGACACGACTAGAGTGACAGCAGCAGCGGCAGCTGACCTGTAAAAGAGGCTGCAAAACCAAGGCAGCTCATGGAGCATATAGTGAGCACTGTCACTGTGACAAATAGCCCCTTTCCCCCTTCCTTTCCACAGTCAGTGTCTTCTCCAAAGAAACAACCCAAAGTCCTGTCCATGGGGCTGCCTCCATCTCAGAGTCCAGGATGTAGCTTAGCATCTCCATCAAGACTGGAGAACTTTGAACTAAATACCCAAGAGATCATCACACGCCCAGCTCCCTGCCCAAAATGTCAATAAATAATGCTGGAACATTAAACACCCCCATTCTGAAAGGGAAGAATAGAAGATACAGAGCAGTCACTGGTTCATAGCAATTCTGAAGTCCTCTGGGCAGGCCACATAAAGGCTTCTCGGCTGACACAGAGATGTGTATGTAGGATAGCACCTTGGGCAGTCCCAAGTCTGCTCTCTGAAAGAATTTTCACTGTCCACTGTTCTCAGCAACCTTTGTCTTCCCTTCTGAAAGTTCTTTTTTGAACATTCTCCTTGTCCACACCTGGAAAAGTCATTTAGGGAATACACTGTCCTTGGAACTGTATACCTTTCTCAGTCTATTTTCTGCTTGCAGAAGTTGAGGTCCCAAGGGCCTACTTTTTTTTTTTAACAGATTTATTGAGTTATAATTGATATATAAGTTGCCCTTATTTAAAATATAATTTGATAGGTTTTTGCATATATATATATATATATATAGACAGAGAGAGAAACCATCATATTCAGATGATAAACATATCCATCACATATCAAATTTCTTCAAGTCCTTAGAATTCTTTCCACCTTCCTTTTTGCCTCCGCCCCCACTTATCCTTAAGTAATAACTGATCTGCTTTCTAGATCATTTCATTTTCTCAAATTTTTTATTCATGGATGCATACAGTATATACTCTTTTCTTTTTTGGTCTGTCTGCTTTTAGTCAGCATGATTATTTCAATATTCAATATTATTCATATTTCAATGAATATTGAATAATCCATACTGAGTAGCAAGCCTGAACATCTTATTTCTTCTTATTACTGGGTAGCATTACATCATATGCTATAGTTTATCTTTTCTCCTGTTAATAGATAATGTGGGTTGTTTCTAGTTTTCAAATATGGCCAGTACAGCTGCTATGACACTCAAGAACAAGTCTTTGTATGTGAATATAAATTTGTTTTGCTTAAATACCTAAGAGTAGAATGACTAGGTCATATGGTTGCTCTACTTTTTAAGTTTCAAAATCCCACCAATCTATATTCCAAATTGTGTACATGTGTTCATTTGTGTCCAAGTCTTTGTAACCCTATGAACTGTAGCCCTCCAGGCTCCTCTGTCAATGGGATTCTCCAGGAAAGAATACTGGAATGGGGTACCATTTCCTACTCCCGGGAGGTGTTTCCAACCCAGGGATCGAACCCACCTCTCTTACATCTCCTGAATTGGGCAGATAGGTTCTTTACCACTAGTTCCACCTGGGAAGCCCAAGTAATTGCACCATTTTATATTCCACCAGCAGTTTATGAGGGTTTCAATTTCTCTACAACACTTAGTATGGTCAGTCTTTCTAATAGGTGTGTAGCATGAACTTCTTGTAGCTTGGACTTTTATTTCAAAAGCGGTCAATGACTTTCAACTCCTTTTTGTGTATTTATTTGCCATCAGTATCTATCCTTTGGTGAAGTGTCAGGTATAGTCTTTTGACCTTTTCTGATTGGGCTATTTGTTCTCCTATTGAATCTGGTGAGTTTCTTCTATATTCTGGATATAAATAGTTTATCAGCTATGTGATTTTCAGTCATTTTTGCTCAATCAGAGACATGTCTTTTCATAATAGTATCTTTCAAAGAGCAGAANATGAGTCTGAGTAGGGTCCGAGAGTTGGTGATGGACAGGGAAGCCTGGCATGCTGCAGTCCATGGGGTTACAAAGAGTCGGACATGACTGAGTGACTGAACTGAACTGAACTGAATATGCAGGCCATATTACATCAGGAGAGGAGTTTGATACTGTTCTTGTTGTTGCTTGCCTATCCTACTAGGCTTGGCAATTTACAGATGTAAACTCTGCTTACCACAAACAACAGAGGTAATATAATTATTCTCAGTATAAGATGAGAAGACTAGGGCTTAGAGAAATTAGATAATTGCCCAGGTTCCCATAACTAGTGAATGTTAGGGTCAGAAATGTGTTTCTGGACAATCTGACTCTCTACAGTAACTTGAGTTCCACTTTACTCCTTAACCAACATCTCTTATCAACTTTACTGAGTCCCCTAAAGAGAAAATGGAAAAGAAAGATCTGACTCAATAAGCAAATGTACATTTGGTCACTTATTTTATTTTTCTCAATGTATTAAGTCCAGAATATATATTAAGTCACAATTCAAGGTTATTTTCTTCATGAAAACTTCCTGAGTAAACCTGTTTACTCACTACTTGATAAATCTATTCCTCACGCCTCCTTTTCTCACTGAAATCTAAATTTCTTTTAAATTCTGTAGATTTTAGTTGGCTACATAAGGTATGTCTTCTTAAAAGAAGTGATACTTATCTCTTTAAGGGGTGAAGGTTTTAGTAGTGGAAAAATAAATAAATAAGAAGAAGCAGCTTATTCCATGCCTTCAGAAAGAGACTGTAAGGAAGGACAGTGGGTGCTAGATATGCCAAAATGCTAGACACTTTGGAGTTCAAGTTGAGGCAGAGAAACAGAAAGGGTAGTAGCTCAGCTGGTAAAGAATCTGACTGCAATGCAGGAGACCCCGGTTTGATTCCTGGGTCAGGAGGATCCCCCAGAGAAGGGAGAGGCTACCCTGGTGGCTCAACTGGTAAAGAATCTGCCTGCATTGTGGGAGACCTGGGTTTGATCCCTGGGTTGGGAAGATCCCCTGGAAAAGGGACAGGCTACCTAGTCCAATGCTAGCCTGGAGAATTCCATGGACTATAGAGTCCATGGAGTGGACTTTCACTTTCTTTCAGATGGGCCAAAAGTGGTAGTCAGACTTCACGTATTTGATCCAAAAAATGGTGAGTAAAGTGGTGGATTGACAGAGCTTAGGAAGTAAAGATATAAAATAACCCAGTAAACACATTTCTTGGAATCCAGCCTGAACAAAAAACCTATGAGGGAAAAGTTAAGTGCAGGAAGATATTCACAATAGCAAAAGTTTAAAAACATTGGAGCTATCCACATTTGGAAAAATAATTAAATGCAGACATACATACTGTGAAATATTATTACAGTTACTAAAAATGGTAATAAAAAGTGAATAAATTTCATGTGTCATTACACTCAATGTTACTAATCTAGGTGAAATGTATATATGGATGAATAAAGATTAGAAAAGAATGCATAGAAGCTTTCAAAGCTTCAAAAAAATTTTAACAAGTATTACTTTTGAAATTTTTTTCCTCAATTGTCCAAAGTTTCTGTAGCATTTGCTACGTAATACATTACATATAATATAATAAATAATGATATATTTACTATACATACACAGTAAAAAGCAGTTATGTGTATAGCAACATTCAGGATTTTTCTCAATAGTATTTCTATAGTACCATTATTGAAAAAAGGTATTTAATATGCACATTTATAGAAATCAGTTAATTGATTATACATTTTAAAGTGGTATTTTAATTATTTTCCTCTTTTTCTTGACTTCTCCCTCCACTTTCCTCTGTCATTTTCCTATCTCACTCCAATAATCTAAAAAGTACCCACCAATGAAATTCCAGTGGCTTAACACAATAAAAATTTGTCACTTATTTCAAATCAGAGGAAGGTAAGGTCATCCTCTTCCAATTTGTAACTATACCATCTGAAACATATGACCTTTAAAATCACTATGGGGCTTTCCAAGGTGGAGCTAGTAGTAAAGAACCTGCCAATGCAGGAAATGTAAGAGATGTGAGTTTGATCCCTGGGTTGGGAAGATCCCATTGAGGAGGGCATGGCAACACACTCCAGTATTCTTGCCTGGAGAATTCCACGTACAGAGGAGCCTGGCGGGCTATAGTCCATAACATCGCACAGATTCAGACATGGTTGAAGTGACTTAGCCTGCACGCATACAAGAGGTGTTTTTAACTATTTTGGCCTGAAAGTGACACACAAATTCTACTCACGGACCATCAGCAAATTCTACTCCCAGACTATTAGCTAAACTAATTATATAGGGAGCCTGGTGGGCTGCCGTCTATGGGGTCACACAGAGCCCGACACGACTAGAGTGACAGCAGCAGCGGCAGCTGACCTGTAAAAGAGGCTGCAAAACCAAGGCAGCTCATGGAGCATATAGTGAGCACTGTCACTGTGACAAATAGCCCCTTTCCCCCTTCCTTTCCACAGTCAGTGTCTTCTCCAAAGAAACAACCCAAAGTCCTGTCCATGGGGCTGCCTCCATCTCAGAGTCCAGGATGTAACTTAGCATCTCCATCAAGACTGGAGAACTTTGAACTAAATACCCAAGAGATCATCACACGCCCAGCTCCCTGCCCAAAATGTCAATAAATAATGCTGGAACATTAAACACCCCCATTCTGAAAGGGAAGAATAGAAGATACAGAGCAGTCACTGGTTCATAGCAATTCTGAAGTCCTCTGGGCAGGCCACATAAAGGCTTCTCAGCTGACACAGAGATGTGTATGTAGGATAGCACCTTGGGCAGTCCCAAGTCTGCTCTCTGAAAGAATTTTCACTGTCCACTGTTCTCAGCAACCTTTGTCTTCCCTTCTGAAAGTTCTTTTTTGAACATTCTCCTTGTCCACACCTGGAAAAGTCATTTAGGGAATACACTGTCCTTGGAACTGTATACCTTTCTCAGTCTATTTTCTGCTTGCAGAAGTTGAGGTCCCAAGGGCCTACTTTTTTTTTTTAACAGATTTATTGAGTTATAATTGATATATAAGTTGCCCTTATTTAAAATATAATTTGATAGGTTTTTGCATATATATATATATATATATAGACAGAGAGAGAAACCATCATATTCAGATGATAAACATATCCATCACATATCAAATTTCTTCAAGTCCTTAGAATTCTTTCCACCTTCCTTTTTGCCTCCGCCCCCACTTATCCTTAAGTAATAACTGATCTGCTTTCTAGATCATTTCATTTTCTCAAATTTTTTATTCATGGATGCATACAGTATATACTCTTTTCTTTTTTGGTCTGTCTGCTTTTAGTCAGCATGATTATTTCAATATTCAATATTATTCATATTTCAATGAATATTGAATAATCCATACTGAGTAGCAAGCCTGAACATCTTATTTCTTCTTATTACTGGGTAGCATTACATCATATGCTATAGTTTATCTTTTCTCCTGTTAATAGATAATGTGGGTTGTTTCTAGTTTTCAAATATGGCCAGTACAGCTGCTATGACACTCAAGAACAAGTCTTTGTATGTGAATATAAATTTGTTTTGCTTAAATACCTAAGAGTAGAATGACTAGGTCATATGGTTGCTCTACTTTTTAAGTTTCAAAATCCCACCAATCTATATTCCAAATTGTGTACATGTGTTCATTTGTGTCCAAGTCTTTGTAACCCTATGAACTGTAGCCCTCCAGGCTCCTCTGTCAATGGGATTCTCCAGGAAAGAATACTGGAATGGGGTACCATTTCCTACTCCCGGGAGGTGTTTCCAACCCAGGGATCGAACCCACCTCTCTTACATCTCCTGAATTGGGCAGATAGGTTCTTTACCACTAGTTCCACCTGGGAAGCCCAAGTAATTGCACCATTTTATATTCCACCAGCAGTTTATGAGGGTTTCAATTTCTCTACAACACTTAGTATGGTCAGTCTTTCTAATAGGTGTGTAGCATGAACTTCTTGTAGCTTGGACTTTTATTTCAAAAGCGGTCAATGACTTTCAACTCCTTTTTGTGTATTTATTTGCCATCAGTATCTATCCTTTGGTGAAGTGTCAGGTATAGTCTTTTGACCTTTTCTGATTGGGCTATTTGTTCTCCTATTGAATCTGGTGAGTTTCTTCTGTATTCTGGATATAAATAGTTTATCAGCTATGTGATTTTCAGTCATTTTTGCTCAATCAGAGACATGCCTTTTCATAATAGTATCTTTCAAAGAGCAGAAATTCTTAATTTTGATGAAGTCCAATTTATCAATTTTATTCTTTTGTGGATCATGCTTTTGATATTATAGCTAATAAATCTTTTCCTAAGTTAAGATCACAAAGATTCCATGAGTGGTTTCAATTGCATGTTTTATAGTTTTAGGTGTTACATTTAGGTCTATGACCAATTTGAGTGATTTTAATATGTATATGGTACAAGATCACTGCAGATGGTGACTGTAGCCGTGAAATTAAAAGACACTTGCTCCTTGGAAGAAAAGCTATGACAAACCTAGATAGCATATTAAAGATCAGAGACATTACTTTGCCAACAAAGGTCCGTCTAATCAAAGCTATGGCTTTTCCAGTAGTCATGTATGCGTGTGAGAGTTGGACCTTAAAGAAAGCTGAGCACCGAAGAACTGATGCTTTTGAACTGTGGTGTTGGAGAAGACTCTTGAGAGTCCCTTGGACTGCAAGGAGATCCAACCAGTCCATCCTAAAGGAAATCAGTCATGAATATTCATTGGAGGGACTGATGCTGAGGCTGAAGCTCTAAAACTTTGGCCACATGATGTGAAGAGCCAAAAGACCCTGATGCTGGGAAAGATTGAAGGCAGGATGAGAAGGGGACAGTGGAGGTCGAGATGATTGGATGGCATCACTGACTCAATGGACATGAGTTTGAGCAAGCTCCAGGAGATGGTGAGGGACAGGAGGCCTGGTGTCCATGGGATCGCAAAGAGTTGGATACAACTGAGCGACTAAGCACAGCACAGTTATAGCACAATTCACTGAAGCTTTGTTCATCCTTTTTTCAATAACTTTTTTCACTTTCTGTGATTCATTTTGAACAGTTTCTATGAGTGCTTTTTAATTCACTAATCTTTTCCTCTGCATTGTCTAATCTACTTTCAATTTTGTCCAGTGTATTTTTCATTTTTGACATTTAATTTTCATTTTAGAAGTTTCATTTAGTTCTCTGTTATATTTTCCATTATTTGTCTTACATATTCAAGTTATTCTCTAGCTTCTTGAACATCTAAATGCACTCGTAATTTTTAATAATTTATTTTCTTGATATATAATTGATCTATAATGTTGTAATTAGTTTCTAATTACTAATAATTGACTTATAATGTTGTACTTAGCCTCTAATTACTAATTACAACATTATAGATCAATTATATATCAAGAAAATAAATTATTAAAAAATTATAAGTGCATTTAGATGTTCAAGAAGCTAGAGAATGGAGAAGGCAATGGCAACCCACTCCAGTACTCTTGCCTGGAAAATTCCATGGACAGAGGAGCCTGGTAGGCTGCAGTCCATGGGGTCGTGAAGAGTTGGACACAACTGAGCGACTTCCCTTTCACTTTTCACTTTCATGCATTGGAGAAGGAAATGGCAGCCCACTCCAGTGTTCTTGCCTGGAGAATCCCAGGGACGGGGAAGCCTGGTGGGCTGCCATCTATGGGGTCGCACAGAGTCAGACACGACTGACGCAACTTAGCAGCAGCAGCAGCAGCATACAGCAAAGTGATTCAGGTAGATATGTACACTCTTTTAAAAATTCTTTTCCTATAATTGTTTTTGTATTCTTGCCTACTAATTCTGTCATTTGTATCATGTATAATTTGATTTTGGTCAATTGATTTTTTCCATATTATCAGTTTTTATTTACTGCAGGCTTGTTAATTTCTTATTGGATGCCAGAAATTGTGAATTTGACTTTGTTGATTGCTAGGGAGTTCTCTCCTTTATTTGTTTTCCTCTAAATATTTTTGAGCTTTATTCTGAGATGTTGTTAAATTATTTGGGAACACTTGGATCCTCTGGATCTTGCTTTAAAGTTCTGTTAGACATAGTGGTGTTGAGCCAGTGACTAATTTTTCCTTACCTCGAGGGAAAAAAAATCCTTCTCAGTACTCCAATCAAAGATTGGAGTATGATTATGATTTTTTTCTCACTCTTGCTTGCAGGATTGTTCCTTCTAATCCTTTTAGAAGCTTTCCCCTGGTCTTGGGTATTTCATTGCACATATATGTTGATCATTAATTAGCTCAATATTTGAGAAGAATCCTCTAAGATATACAGAATTTTCTCATGGTGCACCTCTCTTCGTTCTGATACTCTGTCTGCAAAATCTAGTCTTTTTTTTTTTTTTTTTTACCACCCAGGCTCCCAACTCTATCTTCTCAACTCAGGGAGAATGCTCCATCTGTAACTCCCCCAGTCTGTGTCCTGATTGGAAAGTTTTTCTGGGCTTTAAGCTGGAATTGTAGGGCTCACTTACTTTGTCTACCATCTCTCAAAGATCATTTTTCTTCATTGTGTCATGCCTGATATCTTGAAAATCAATTTTTATATGTTGCCTTGGTTTCTTGGTTGCTTTTATGTGTTAACTCCCCCAGTCTGTGTCCTGATTGGAAAGTTTTTCTGGGCTTTAAGCTGGAATTGTAGGGCTCACTTACTTTGTCTACCATCTCTCAAAGATCATTTTTCTTCATTGTGTCATGCCTGATATCTTGAAAATCAATTTTTATATGTTGCCTTGGTTTCTTGGTTGCTTTTATGTGGGATGGTAATTTATTTCGATGGTGAGTGGAAGTCTCCATATCTTGGACAAAATCTGACAGTGGTCTAAGCTACTGGTTTCTTTGGCAATGAAATTCCTTAAAATCTTGATTGGCTCAACACTTAAGAAGTGTAGGAGGCTTCTCATCTACTAGCTCTGTTCCGTATGCCAGTAACCACACCCTAAATCTTACTGAGGCATGGTTTTCAGATCTGCTTTATGTCTTTGCTTTCTTATCTCTACACTTGTCTTTCTCAACTTAATAATAGCCACCTGAAGGCTTTTAGGCTTAGAAGTGAGAAATCTAAAAGTGATCACTTGTGCCAACAAGAAGTTTTTATGGGACGCCTACTCTTAATTTTTTTTTCTATATTATACTTTTTGAGGTTGATAAGTAATCAGTTTTTCCAACCCTGCATGATCCCAAATTTCTCACCTCTGTAATCTTGTATCTTCTTGAAAATTGGCCATTTTCCCCTCCCTGAGTTCACTTTCTTATAAGATTTTAATGAAAGCAATCAGCAGTAGTCAATATTCACTGCTAATTGTTGTCTTTTCTAATCTCTTCTGCTATGCGTGTGGTATAGCCTAATACCCAAGTTACCCCAAATGATAATTTTATTTTTACTTTTTCTTGGGGGTGTAGGTGGGGCTCTGAATAACATCAATTCTTTCTTTCCTCTGATGTCAGTTTTCTCACTGTCTGCTTCACACTAAAATGAAGCATATATTTTAGATTTTTTAATTTCAGCAATATCTCATTTGAAAATATTAATCTCTGGATTGGGATAATTAATGTAGCTGTTATAAGAGAAAAATGTCAAAGACTTAACAAAATCAGCTTAATTTTCCAAAGTTTAATGTAGATTGGCAGTATTCCTCAGACTTGCTATGCCATCTGGGACATGTAGCCTCCAAGTTTTCCAAAGCAAGGGAAAGGAGAAATGCAGGAAACAAATTGTTTCTTAACTACCTCATTTTTTTCCCTCTCAGTTCATTGATCAGAGCTTGTCATGTGGCTCCAACCTAGCTCCAAAGATAGGAACTGTTGGGAACTATAAGGAAATAACTGGGAGAAACAAGGGAGACATAATAATTAACTAACTCTTCAACAGGATGCTAATAACTTTGTAAGGTGTCATTCACATTTGCTCTATAGTCACACCGTTCTATGTATAAATGTATTGTAACTATGTAGAGAATATACTATATACATATAATCTTATCATTGCATATAAATACATATATATATGTGAAGTTGTGAAGTCGCTCAGTCATGTCCAACTCTTTGTGACCCCATGAACTGTAGCCACCAGGCTCCTCCATCCATGGGATTTTCTAGGCAAGAGTACTGGAGTGGGTTGCCATTTCCTTCATATATATGTATGTATATATATACATACATATATATATAAGTATATATACACATACACATATATATAAGTATGAATATACATACACATATATATGAAATCTCATCATTTTTTCTAAAAATGGACTCATATTTATATACTATTTTAATCTTTTTTTATTTAGAAATATCTACTGGAAATCTCTCCAAGTTATCTTCTAGACCTTCATTTTCATTCTTTTTAATGATTCCATAATATTCCCTGATGTAGTTACTCTTTCTATACTGAGGTATATTTACTTTATTAGCTTGTTCTTGTCAATATCAACTGTGTTTTAATGTTGTTGCTGTTCAGTTGCTTAGTTGTGTCCAACTGTTTGTGACCCCAGGCTTCCCTGTCAATCACCAACTCCTGGAGCTTCCTCAAACTCATGTTCATTAAGTTGGTGATGCCATATATGTTTTAATATATCTAATCAAATAAAATTCTCTTCTAGAAATTAATGGCTTTTCCCTCTCTTTGAGNACCATAGGTTACTCTTTCTATACTGAGGTATATTTACTTTATTAGCTTGTTCTTGTCAATATCAACTGTGTTTTAATGTTGTTGCTGTTCAGTTGCTTAGTTGTGTCCAACTGTTTGTGACCCCAGGCTTCCCTGTCAATCACCAACTCCTGGAGCTTCCTCAAACTCATGTTCATTAAGTTGGTGATGCCATATATGTTTTAATATATCTAATCAAATAAAATTCTCTTCTAGAAATTAATGGCTTTTCCCTCTCTTTGAGATAGCTATTAAAGAGTAGGATTTACTGGGTTAAAGTTTATGTGTTTTGTTAACTTTAGTATTTTGCCAGATTGGTGGTCATAAAGGCTGAAAATATTCATGTTTCCACCAGCAATATATGAGAACTCATATCTCCATAAATGTGATAATAGATGTTTCAATACTTTTTATTTTTGTAAGTTTAATGGGAAGTAAAGAGAATTACGGAAATGCAAATTAAAGTAAGGATATCTTCATATATTGATTGGCCATTTGGTTGCCTCTTTATATCCTTTGCTATTAAGATTCACACCTTTTTTTTGTCAATTAGTAGGAAGTTTCCAAGATGATAGTAAACATCTAGTGATCTTCTGAATTGCAAATATTTTTCCCAAATCAATGTTTAAAATGCTTTGGGTATATTTCTAAATAATGAAATATTTAATATTAAAATGTGAGACATGACATTTTATAATTCAAAATATTTAAAATAATTTAAAATTAGAATTGTATATTAAAATTAAAAGTTTAATTTTCATATTATCAAAATTTTCAGATGGGTGGCTTTCTGTGCCAGCACTATTTATTAAATAATTCATTATTTTCTCTCTTTTCATATATCAAATCTTATATTTTCTGGGATTGTTTATTTTTTTCTACTGATCTATTTGTTTCTTCCTATGCCTATAACAATACTAATGCAGTTTCAACTATTTTCTTGTAGTATTCTGATAGTAAGGCAAGTCCCTACCACTATTCATCTTTATCAAAATTTATTTGGCTATTCTCAAAAATGTTTGCTTCATTGTAAACTTTGAAGTCTTTTCACTTTCCCCAAATCTATGTAAAGATTAAAAATGAGATTACTTTAAATTTAAACAATAAATTTTTGAAAGTTTGTGGTTTTATTATATCAAATCTTTTCATCAAAGAATGTGGAAAACTTTTCAAAAAATGGTTAGAAAAAAATTAGTTATGAACACATCTGTTTCTGGGACTGTTTTTGATGGTAAATCTTTAATCTCTTGACAATCTCTTCTGTGGTAATTGATCATTGCAGTTTTCCTGGATCATCTTTGGTAATTTAATTTTGTTAGGAAATTATTATTTCCTGACTTCTCCAAATTTGTTTTATATAATACTCTTTTATAATTTTTCATCTTTTATGAATCTATGATGCCACTTTTAAAATTCCTGCAGTTTTGTGAGAGTTTTTAATCACATTACCATTTTTTTCTTCTTAAAAAATCTGTAGGTTATGTCTTTCCTCATTAGACCATTTAATTGAAGATTAGACCTTTATTTGAACTTGAGGGACTCTAATATTTTTTTATTGCTTCACTTCCTTTTGTGATCTCTTCTTTCAGAACTTCCATCATTTACATGTGAGGCTCCCGCTCTGTCCCCCAAGTTTCTGCATGCTTTCTATATTTTTGAAATATTATGTTGTGCTTTGAGATATTACTGTTGCTTGCTATCTTGGGCCACTACTTTGAGTCTAGGTGGTAACCAATAATTCCATCAGCTTATTTACTGAAATGCTTAGCTCAAAAATTACACATACAGAAGATACTTTGGAGTTGCATTTGAAGCTTTATGAATTGTGTTCTATCTCCTTTAGCAGCTGTGTGGGGAGTTTCACGCATTCTTGTCTACCTTCTTTTTGTAGATTGTTGGGCTCTCGTCAACTGATCGCTTTTCTTTATGAGCCCATTGACTAGTTATTGGACCATCTCAAGTTGAGTATAAGCTCTTGAACTGTGCGAGGTGAAGCAGACTTTACAAACAAGAAGATGACTCTTATTGAAAGACTGAATTAAAACCTTCTTGCTTTCTAGCCTCCATCTCATCTAATCCCAGGTATAATGAGAGTTCAACCATTGTTTTGATTCTCCTTAGTCTTTTGAAGACCAGAAGACTAAGTACCTTCAGTGGAACTAATGCCAAACTTCTTCCAAGGATCCATCCTGTTTTAGAACCAGGTACTTTCCCAGTTTCTCAGTCTTCATCTTGGAGATTTCCAGGCTCTCCAAGACCATATAGAAGAAGGCCCTATACAACATTTCTTCTCTTGGTGTCCCATAGAACTTGGGTTTCATTAGAACATGAGTGTATACCAAACAGCTTCAGAGGTCTAGAGACTCAAAAAGCAGACTAGACTAGAGTTGAAATAAAAGAGGGGCNAGGCCCTATACAACATTTCTTCTCTTGGTGTCCCATAGAACTTGGGTTTCATTAGAACATGAGTGTATACCAAACAGCTTCAGAGGTCTAGAGACTCAAAAAGCAGACTAGACTAGAGTTGAAATAAAAGAGGGGCGGGGGGTGGGGGGGGCAATATTCATTCTGGTTACCACTTTCCTAGAAACTTCCCACCATTTTCTATAGAAATGATGGAAATTGGGAGAACACAGTAACAGAGTGATGAGGACTGTGAAAAACAAGGCACTACAGTTGTTGCCAACTGGGAAGGCAGACACTGTATTGCCACATCTTTCCATTTTTTCAAAGCAATCATAAATCCAGAATTTTATGTGCAGGTGTGTGTGCTAAGTTGCTTCAGTAATGTCCCACTCTTTGTGACCCCATGGACTGTAGCCTGCCAGGCTCTTATGTCCATGGGATTCTCCAGGCAAGAATACTGGAGTGGGTTGCCATGCCCCTCTGCAGGGGATCTTCATCTTCCTATTTCAAAATATCAATGGTTTGTTAAATCTTGTGGTTTTTGTTAATTCTTTGCGAGCTAAAACAAATATGTCTGTAAGTAGAATTTAGTCTATAGGCTCCTAAGTTAGGATCTCTGGAGTAGATGTTACTCTGGGTGACAGATGAACGTCTCTAATGTTTAGTTCTGTACAATGCAGGAAAACTATCATGCTTTCTCTTAAGATAAGCTCCTTAGAGGTAGATCCACATTCTCTGTTTAGTTTTGTATTTCCCAAGGTTCCAGGTGCAGCATAAAGTATGCACAGAACATTTCATGTATATTTATGGAACTAAAAGAGATAACTCTTGGTGCCATTGTCAGAAATTAATGGATCATTGTTCTAACTTTTATAAAAAATAAACAGTACTGGAGTAAAAGGAGCTACTGACATAACAATTGAAGATGTAAGAGGGATGAAGTATGGTATCATGAAAAACAAATTCCCTGAAATTCCTTTCAGCAGAGGTAAGTTGGATAAACAATTATGAGTGTTCTACAAGACAAGAATATTTTCAGAATCTCAAATGTCCATCTTTTCCATAGCAGAGTTAGCTGGACAATGCTTAATGAATGAGGAAGACAGAAAGTTCTATCCCAACCATGTAAATTTTAAGATTTCATACAATCACCTTAATGCAAAGCTTTATCTAGTAAGGTAGTATTAGGGTGAACTCAATGCAATGGATTTTTATTATTTTTCTATTTGCCATGCTTCTCTATAAGACCTTGGTAAGGAAACAGATACAATAAAACCATTGTCCTATATTACAGAAGCATGGAGTCTGAATATTATAATGCTGAAGAAATGATTATCTGAAATGAGAACTCAAACATGATTTCAAAATTGAAGGGAGAAAGGCCAAAAATTTAAGTTTTGTATTGCAAATCTACTTAATCTTTGATTGGGCTCTGACGGTCTATTCACCATAGTGCTGCTTCTATTAACCTGGGCCTTTTTTCTAACTACAACCTGCTTTTGGAGTTTCTGGATGACATCAAGATGTGTGGGATTAAGAGACAGTACCAGGCACACTGTGTAACAATTGTGGCAAAACAGTGTGTTCCCTCAGGAGCATGGTGAATAATTTCCTGGGTCAAAATATTAATGTCTAGACTTTCAAGGCTTCTGTTATTATTCTGAGAAAAAAGCATCATTCTGTTGAGTCAACAGACTGTCCCGGATTTATCATTGAACCCATCTCATTTTACTCTCTAATCTTAAATTTCTTTGTTTCTCTCCGAGAAACTTGAGTTTCAAAACAGACTATTATTAACCTCAAAGAGTATTGGGTCCACTTATACATGATAGAAATATAATGTGTATAATAATACTACACATTTATTTATAATCTGTCTGCTTTCAAAGAAAGGATTTGAGGTGTGCTATTTAGAGTAAATGAAAGAGATTCAATCAGCCCTTTCTGTCTGGGAATTTGAGAATCTAAGTGTACCCATAGAATGCCAAATATGGCAATTTTCTCCAGGACTGTCACATTGCCCTGCTTCCAAAGATATGACATCCAAAGAGTTCACAGCTGTGCTGTCATCACAAGTTTAGATGTGACACTGGTGATATCATAACCATGGAAAATAATTTTTTAAAAATATCATAGCTGAGTTTTTGGATTACTCAAGTTGTCTTTAAGAAATAAACTCCACAGAGTTTGACAGAGACTATACTGACGTTAAAGGATGCTCAATGAAGGAAATTTACTTTATGAAAGAATCAGCTGTGTTAATGCTGTGCCAGCCATTCTACATCCAATATCTTATTTAAACTCATAATGACTCCACTGACTAAATATTGTTATTATTCTTATTCCATACATCAGCAACAAAGTTCAAAGAGGTTAAATATCTTCTCCAAGATCACACAGCTGGTAAGTGACAGAATGAGGAAGCTTACTCATGTCTACCTGATTCCAAAGCTTCATGTGCTCTTTCCATTACAACCGGAATGTTTGGAATTCAGATTAAATTCCATGTGGGGCCTGGATTAAAGATCTGCTCTGTGGCACCTCTCAGGAGTCAAGCAAAATAGAGGCAAATGAAAACGGTCAATTCACCTCCTTAACAAAGCATAACACAACACAGTAGCAAGGGACGGGATCTCACTATTAGGACAAAATCGTGGACGACTGAAAGCCCTTTTCTCAGTCATTTCCTCTCAGAGAAATAATGATAGATAAAAGTCTACTATGAGTGTTTCTTCCTTATGCCCTTAAAGAAAAAAAAAAACTATTTCTCTAGAATACAGGAAAGGTTTATACATGAAATAAATTCATATTCAGGCCTTTTATGAGTAATTGGATATGCTTTCTTGGGAGAGAAAAGATGGTCAACACATTTTTGGTATGTGGGAAGCAACAGGGCTGAAAAGAAGAAATGGAAATCCAGAAATGAGAGAATATTGCCTATTTTTTGTTAATCTCTTGCTTAGGTCAAATCCTAAACATAATACTTGGGGGGGAAAGGAGAAAATAAGATTCTGGTTTATCTTTTGGATAATCTAGAAGCTTGCAATGGGTCTGAAATTTGTAGCCACGTTTGTCATATGAAAGAAGTCTGCCTGAAGAGAATCAAGAATTTTTATCACTAATTATCACTAATTTTTATCACTAATTATCACTAATTATCACTAATAATTGATATCATTCTACAGGTCAAGAATTGCCATCAAGGTCTTTTCTGAGCTATTTGCTTTTATAATTATCAGAATCCTATACATGAAAGGTACACTTTGAAAACTTAGGAGATTTCTCCCTCTTTTTTGTGTGTGAATTTGTTCTTTGATGGTCTTTATGTTTGAATCACAAATTATGGATTTGACTAACACTGGTCCTAGGTAGAAAATTGTGCAAAACTATAAGGATACAAAAAGACTTAGTGATTTATTCTGTCTCATTGACTTTCCTGCTCTTCTGAATATTAGAAAGTATAATATAACTAAATATAGAATGTACCACAGAGCATAAGGGTTAAAAGACAGCCAAATTCCAAGCACTGCCTATAGTTGGCAACACACAAAGTTCCATTTTTAAACAACTTTCTTCAAAGCTTCTAAAAAATTATTCTGCTCTTTAGAAAGCATTGCCTAGCCCCCTCACATTGAGACAAGCCTATGGAGTTGGCAGCCATCTTGCACAGTGAAAGACAAAGTGTCTGGCTCTGAGCCAAGGAAAGCCAAAGTGATCAATATTACATTCTGAAAGCACCAATGGACCCTTTGTCCCAGGGCTAGCGCTTCTGGGAGATGTGCCAGAAGATTCACGTGTGCACACATGTGCACACACGCACAGTAACACGATGATTCAGGAAATCCAGTCATATGGGAAGATCAAAAGCACAGCAGGGTATTCCTGTGACTCTGGCATTGGTCAGCAATACTTCAATGTCCACGTCCAAATATGAAGGCAGCTTAAAGGGTCTACAGATGGAAGATAAACAGAAACTTGAAAAAATGTACTAAGGCAGCTTATTTTTACCCCGTTGTCCTTCCACCTACCATGAGCAGCTCTGGTGCATTGTCAATCATTCCCTCACAACACTTTGAAGTATGACTCCATCCCTGAATCCTACAGAGTGGATGCCAGCCTGGCCTGATCTCACCTCTTTAAGCCTCTGCCCTTCAGCACACTCACAAGTGTTTGGAACATATATTGGGGGTAGAAGGGAATATGATCTCAGCCCCAGGTCCAGACAGCTACTAGAACATGTCATGTGTCTGGCATTGAACAAGATCGCGTTGCCAATTTGAAACTAACGAAATGACCTCAGTTTGGGGGAGAAAGGAAAAGGAAAGTTCATGTGGCTGATGAAAGAACAATGAAAAGATATCCCCTCCCTGCCCCCCCCCCCCACAGACAATTTATCTAAAAATCAAGGTCGTATTTGGGATCAGAAAAAAAATCCAGTGGGTATTAATAGAAAACTTAATGAGGTATTTTTGCTACTGTTGTCCTTACAAATAAATTTTAAGAACGCATTGAGCCAGGGAGGAAATTGGTATTCAATTTAGAACTTTTTCATACATTTAATATCTGCCTCTCTCATCATGTTTGCAATTTTTACAGTCTTTGTTATGAATAGCTTCTCATCACATTTCTATGAGGGAGATCATCGTAATTACAACCTTATGTTATGGGAGAGCAAAAAGAAGTGACTTGGCAAAGGTCATGTGGCAACGCAATGTCCTAGACAGGAAGGGAACTGATATATCTGGAAACCATTGTGAGTTGTGCATTCCAGTGTGCCTGGCAGAAAGCAAGGCTCAGGTTGCCCCAGCCAAAGCGTTGAGCTTATTCAGAAACATGAGTGCTTGATATGGATATGATGTCACCAAGAAGAAGAAATCAAACTTTTACTAGTAATAAATTGAGCAAAATCATATTGGAAGCAATTTCCAAAATTACTGTTACTGTTGAGAGTGTTGGGAGTAAGATAGGGAAAGGATGAACAGCCCTTAAATATTAGGGCATTTGATTTGGCATTTAAATTGCTACAAAATCTGCTCTTAGCTAACAACCTGCCCTTTGTAAAAGTATTATATTAATTCATCTAAGGGTGGTATCTCTTTCATGAGATGTCCAGGGGGCTATTTCCTTTTGTTCTTGTATAGTTTTGTGTAGTCCTCTTGGTGATGGGATGAACCAAAAATTTTATTCTAGGATGCTGCTTTGCAGTAGAAACTAGGTGTTTGAATGTTTTACAAATAAAATATCATGAAGCTCATAATTCCTGAACAATAAATGAAGCTTTGTCCATTTTCCCAGAGGGTTCTTTGACTTTTTAAATGTATAAGAGTTCTTAATATGCTATAGATACTAATTCTTTGACAAGTACATGCCTTGCAAATAATTTATCTCTATTATGCTTCTTTATTCAATTGTTTATGTATAGTTATATTTAATGGCATGACCTGGCTCCATTCTTTAAGACAGTTTCCTTACTACACAATGACGGAAAGGAAATTTTACAGCAATTTCGCTTTGCTTTCCTATCAACTCCATTCTTATTCAATTTCAGATACAACTTGCTTCTGACCCTTGGCTCCATTTCCTTTCCTTGGCCCCAAATCTGATCAGTTGTATGACATTTGAACTTAGATGTTTTGATATTCTGAAACTCCCTGAAACACTTGCTGAATACTCAACTGTAGTCATCTAGCTCCTTTGTTCCTTATTCAGATTTTCTGAATTTGTATAACTCATTACCATGTTCTCATAATAGTAGATTCTTTGGTCTAACATTAAATTTCCTAACAAATGGTAAATCTTTTATCAACCTGATTTGTTTTCTTCAGGCATATATTATTACCCTAAATCATTTTGTCTGTGTCCAGAGTCAAAGGAATACTTTTGTTTCTTTATCATCTGTTTCATGCTCTCTATCCTCCTACAACTATGTAAGCTTGATGAAGTCAAGGATTTCATCTTTTCACCATAGTATTTTCAGTATTTTTGGAATGAATGAATCCAAGAACTCTCTGCACAACCTCCAAATTTTGGATAGCTCACTTTAGCACACTCTTTGCAACCCCATGGACTATACATTCCATGGAATTCTCCAGGCCAGAATACTGGAGTGGGTAGCTGTTACCTTTTCCAGGGAATCTTCCCAACCCAGGGATTGAACCCAGGTTTCTTGCATTGCAGGCAGATTCTTTACTAGTTGAGTCACTAGGGAAACCCAAGAATACTGGAGTAGCCTATCCCTTCTCCAGCAGATCTTCCAGACCCAGGAATCCAGCCAGGGTCTCCTTCATTGCAGGTGGATTCTTTACCAGCTGAGCTACCAGGGAAGCTCTTCTAATTAAAGTTCTATACTATTCGCACACTATAATATATAACTAGTTACTCTTAGCTAATCATTTTTGTTGTCATTTTATTCCCATGACACCTTTAATAAGTATGGAACTTTTAAAAATGTGACTGCAAATTCTTTGATAATTTCTCCTATAAAGAAGTCAGATCTATGTCCCCTTCTCTTGATTTGGGTAAACTTGTGATGCACGAGACTTCTGAGGCTAGGTGGTTAAAAAAAGGCATGAAATTTCCACTGCTGAAGCACTGCTCATGGAATCTTGAATCACTGAGTAAGAAGTTAAACAACCATGAGGCATCCATGCTATGAGGAAACCCAAATCATATGGTCACAGGGTGGGGTTCCAGTTGACACTTCAAGTCCAGCCTTTGAGTTATTGCAAATTAATTAGCAGACAAGTAAGAAGCCTCCAGATGTTTCTGTCCCCTAGCCACTCGAGTCACTCCCAGTCATTTGAGTTTCTCCAGCTGAGACCATTTATACGGAGCAGCAGAGACAGGTCATATACACTGTGTTCTTCCTAAATGTCAAAGGATACCTGGATAAGAAGGATGATAAGAATTAATTCTTGAGGTCAAGAGTCTGGTATTTAGAGTAGATGGGTAGATGGGTATGAAAAACAACATCCTAAGTTAAGATTTCTAACCAAGCTGATGATTATTTGGATTTACCAGAAATGAAAACTCCATCCCAATAGATCAACTAACAAAGAAGAAATATTGCTTTCTATACTTCTTGGCTATTCTCATACATCAGGAGATATAGAAGGAAAATAAAGAATTTAAGACTCCAGAAGACTTAGGTATGCTTCCAAGATTTCTAATTTAGATAATACATCCTGGAAGAGCACCATATCATGACATGACATGACATGACAATGCCCTCCAGTCTCAAAGCACTCTAGAGCTTGTACAATGTAGACCCAAGACTTCATCATAGAAACTTACTGCTTATCAACACCAAAACTCCAAGCAAAGACTCCTAATATATAAATGAATAAAGAGTCAAAAGAAGTGAAACCAGTATCTGGGGTTTTCTGCTACCTATCTGGCTTTTTCTTCTAAGTGTTCTGTAAGACACTGCTTCTTCTTGGCTATTCCAAGCACGATTCTAAGCCTCTGTTCATCTCTATTTCACTCACATTAGTGTCTTAATCTATTCAATAAATAATTGTTGAATATTTATTAAGTGCCAGACCCTGGTACTAAGAAAAAGGAAAAGAGATAAAAGGAAATATTTCTACCCCAAAGAAGTATACAATTTACTGAAGATAGAGAAATACTACTTAAAATTTAATAATACAGTAAGATAATAGCTATAAGTGGCATATGCACAAAGTTAAGTGGTATTTTAAGGGAAGCACCTGATTTTAAATATGTCCAGCAAGGTTCATCAGAGGACACAACATTAAAGCTGAGATTTAAATGGTTAAAGCAGTTTGCAAAGGGTTGACATCAGTGTGGACAAAGTTATAAGGAAGCACGCTATGTATGAGAATTCAAGCTGATTTGGTATTACTAGAAGTTTGAGTTAAAAGAGTGGGAAGTGAGGATAAAGCAGTGGATAGAGTCAAACAGAGGTCTTAAATGACTGGCAAAAAAGTTGTTTTGTGTTGTGACACACTTTTGTTTTTCTCTAAGCAATGTAAGTTCATTGCAGAATAGGTGTCCTGACAACAAATTCCCTCAATTTTTGTTTGCCTGAGAAAACTTTTATTTCTCATTCACTTTTTTTTTTCTTTTTTTTTTTTTGTATTTATTTATTTTTTTACACGAACTCCCAAACATGAACCCCCCTCCCACATCCCACCCCACATCTTCCCTCCAGATCATCCCCATACACCAGCCCCAAGCATCCTGCATCTTGCATTGAACATAGACTGGCAATTCATTTCTTACATGATAGTATACATATTTCAATGCTATTCTCCCAAATCATCCCTCCCTCTCCCTCTCCCTCTCCTTCTCCCTCAGAGTCCATAAGTCCGCTCTACACATCTGTATCT
>SJYX01006383.1:210035-221557 GCA_006410675.1 Oreotragus oreotragus
AGTTCTATTTGCAATTTCTTAAGGAATCTCCACACTGTTCTCCATAGTGGCTGTACTAGTTTGCATTCCCACCAACAGTGTAAAAGGGTTCCCTTTTCTCCACACCCTCTCCAGCATTTATTGCTTCCAGACTTTTGGATCGCAGCCATTCTGACTGGTGTGAAGTGGTATCTCATTGTGGTCTTGATTTGCATTTCTCTGATAATGAGTGACGTTGAGCATCTTTTCATGTGTTTGTTAGCCATCCGTATGTCTTCTTTGGAGAAATGTCTATTTAGTTCTTTGGCCCATTTTTTGATTGGGTCGTTTATTTTTGAAAGATAGTTCCACTGAGTAAAGAATTATAGATTGGTGAGGTTTTCTTTCAACACATTATTTCACACTACTCTCTTCCTTAAATGGCTTTTGAAGGAAAGTCTGACATAATTCCCATCTTTGCTTTTCTGTAGGTAAGGTGTTTAAACTCTCATTTCTTTCAAGATTTTTCTCTTTGTCTTTGATTTTCTGCAATTTCAGTACTATGTCCCTATGTGTAGGTTTTTTTTTTAAAATTCTACCTTGCTTGGTATTTTATGAGCTTCCTGGATCTGTGATGTCTATCACTAATTTTGGAAAATTCCCAGTCATTGTTGCTTCAAATATTTCTTCTGTTTTTTTTTTTTTTTCTCTTCATTTTCCTTCTAATATTCTCATTACATGTATGCTGCACCTTTTGTAGTTGTCCTTAAGTTCTTGGGTATTCTGTTCAGTATCATTCTGTTCTTTTCATTCTTTTTTCTCTGCGTTTCAGTTTAGAAGTTTCTACTGATGTTTCTTCAAGTTCTATAATTCCTTCTTCAGTTGTGTCCAGTCTATTGAGGAGCCCATCAAAGCATCCTTCCTTCTTGCTACAGTGTTTTTGACTTTTGGTATTTCATTTTGTTTCTTTCCTTCCACCTCCCTGCTTACATCACCTGTATGTTTTTGCATATCAACTACCTTCTTCTTTAAGTCTCTTAGCACATTAATCAAAGTTGTCTTAAATTTTCAGCCTAATAATTCCACTATTCATGTTATACATGATTCTAATCTTGATATTTGCTCTGTATCTTCAAACTGTATTTTTTGTCTTTTAGCATGTCTTATAACTTTGTATTGAGAGCTAGAAATGGCATACTGGATAAAAGGAACTGCCATGTGTGAAGTTTTATGTTTATCATACTAGGAGTTAAACTGTATTTACTGTTTGTTGTAGCTGTAGATGTCAGAGGCTAACATGTACCTATGGTAGTATTACAGTTGTCTTCCTTATTGTCTTTGGGTTTCTTTAGTGATATCATTTTTTTTTAAGTCTACTGTTTCTCAGTAGAACTACAGAGAATATGCTAATACCTCCAAGAAGAAATGGCTGATTGGTGTTCAGAAAGATAGAAAGTACAAGAAATCTCACCAAGAAAGGGTTCCATGCCCCAAATATGTGTGGCAGCAGGAGGAATCTATTGGTATTGAAATGTTCATATGGGAAGTATACATTTCAATGGCTATGAGTATGGCAGAAAGATTAAAGAGGAGGCAAAAGACCTGTACTACAAAAAAATATGTTAATGAAAGAAATCAAAGATGATACAGACAGATGGAAAGATATACCACTTCCTCAGGTCAGAAGAATCAATATTGTCAAAAGACTATACTACCTAAGGTAATCTACAGATTCAATGTAATATCTCTTAAATTACCAATGACATTATTTTTTTACAGGTCTAAGACAAAAAAAAAAATCTTAAAATTTTTATGGAAATAGAAAAGACCCTGAGTAGCCAAAGCAATCTTGAGAAAGAAAAATGGAGCTGAAGGAATCAGGCTCCCTGGTTTCAGACTATACTATAAAGCTACAATAATCAAAGCAATATGGTATTCAATGTTATGTGTCAGCCTGGATGGGAGGGGAGTTGGGGGAGAACGGATACATGTATATGTATGGCTGTGTCCCTTCACTGTTCACTTGAAACTATCACAGCATTGTTAATCAGCTAAATCCCAATGTAAAACAAAAAGTTAAAAAAAAAAAAACCCACAAAATCCCAAAACAGTATGGTACTGGCACAAAGACAGACTTACAGATCAATGAAACAGGATAGAAAGCCCAGAAATAAATCTATGTATCAATGACACAAAGAACATACAGTAGAGAAAAAGCAGTCTCTTCAATAGCTAGTGCTGGGAAAATTGGACAGCCACGTGTAAAAGAATGAAATTAGAAAATTCTCTAACACCATACACAAAAATAAACTCAAAATGGATTAAAGATATAAATGTAAGACCAGATACTATAAAACTCTAAGAGGAAAACAGGTAGAACACACTTTGACATAAATCACAGCAGCATTTTTTTGGATCCACCTCCTAGAGTAATTAAAACAAAAATAAACAAATGGGACCTAATTAAACTTAAAAGCTTTAAGGAAATTATAAGCAAAGTGAAAAGACAACGCACAGAATAGGAAAAAATATTTGTGAAAGAAGCAACCAACAAGGGCTTAATTTCCAAGCTATACAAACAGCTCATGAAGCCCAATTTAAAAAAATTAAAAATGAGCAGAAGATCTAAATAGACATTTCTTGAAGACATACATATGGCCAAAAAGCATATGAAAAGATGCTGAACAACACTAATTATCAAAGAAGTGCAAATGAAAGCTACCATGAGTCACCTCACATTAGTCAGATTGGCCGCCATCAAAAATTATACAAGCAACAAATGCTGGAGAAGGTGTAGAGAAAAAGAAATTCTTCTGCACTGTTGGTGGGAATGTAAGTTGATACAGCTACTATGGAGAACAGTATGGGGGAGTTCCTTAAAAAAACAAAATTAGAGCTACCATATGATCCTGCAATCCTACTTCTGGGCATATATGCAGAGAAAACTATAATTTGAAAAGATACATGCACCCCAGTGTTCATTACAGCATGATTTACAATAGCCAAGACATGGAAGCAACCTAAATGTCCATCCACAGATGCATGGATAAAGATGTGGTATACATACACAATGAAATATTATTCAGCCATTAAGAAAAAATGAAGTAATGTCAATAAAATGTCCAGTAAAATGGACAGACCTAGAGATGATCCTACTCAGTGAAATAAGTCAAAGATAAATATCACATGATATTTATATGTGGAATTTAAAAAGTGATACATATGAACTTATTTACAAAACAGAAACAAATTCAAATTTAGAAAACAAACTTATGGTTATCAAGGGGGAAAGATGGCATGGAGGGATAAACTAGGAGGTTGGAAGTAACAAACACACACTGCTGCTGCTGCTGCGGCTAAGTCGTTTCAGTCATGTCCGACTCTGTGCGACTCCATAGACGGCAGCCCACCAGGCTCCCCTGTCCCTGGGGTTCTCCAGGCAAGAACACTGGAGTGGGTTGCCATTTCCTTCTTCAACGTATGAAAGTGAAAAGTGAAAGTGAAGCCGCTCAGTCGAGTCCGACTCTTAGCGACCCCATGGACTGCAGCCTACCAGGCTCCTCCATCCATGGAATTTTCCAGGCAAGAGTACTAGAGTGGGGATGCTATTGCCTTCTCCACAAATACATACTACTGTACATAAAATAGATGATCAACAAGGATACTTATTACAGGGGACTACTACTTATTACAGGGGACTCCTGAAAAATTATAGATCTGTATATGTATAACTGAGTCACTTTGTTATATACCAGAAAGTAACACAATACAGTCAATCAATTATACTGAATATGAAATAAAAATTAAATAATTTTTAAAATTTTACAATAAGGAAAAGGAAGTTGCAAGATTTCTTTCCAGCCTGAATTTGTAGACATATTCACATTTTTATTAGATTCCCATGCTCTTCTTTAAATCAGTGGGTACACATCTACATTCAAATGATTTCAGAAAGTTGTTTCTCAATTCTCTTTTAATAAGATTCATCTTCTATAAAATTAATAAACATGGAACAGAAGTTTTGAGCAAAATAGAATTTATTGTTGCAAAAACCACTTTGGATTAAACCCAACCTAAATAACTCAGTTAAAAAAAAACTACAGAAACTCAAAAGGAATAAGATAAAATAACAAAATGACAACAAATAAGAAACTCAAAAGAGTCAAACACACTAATACTGGACAGTATGATGAGCTCCTAGGCCAGCCAGATATGACTTAAATCAAATCCCCTATGAATATGCAGTGGAGGTAATGAATAGATTCAAGGGCTTAGAACTTGTAAACAGTGCATCTGAAGAGTTATGGACCAGGTCCATAATATTGTAGAAGAGGCAATGAACAAAACCATCCCAAAGAAAAAAGAAAGCAAGAAGGCTAAGTGGTTGTCTGAGGAGGCCTTGCAAATAGCTAAAGAAAGAAGAGAAGCGAAAAGCAAGGGAGAAAGGGAAAGATATATCCAACTAAACGCAGATTTCCAAAGAACAGCATGGAGAGACAAGAAGGCTTTCTTCAATGAAGAGTGTATAAAACTAGTAGAAAAAAAAAACAGAAGGGAAAAGACTACAGATCTCATCAGGAAAATTGGAGATATTAAGGCAACATTTTGCCCGTGGATGGGCACAATAAAGAACAGAAATGGCAGAGACCTAGTAGACACTGATGAGATCAAGAAAAAATGGAAATAATACATGGAACAATGGTACAAAAAAGATCTAAATGAACTGGATTATTATGATGGTGTGATCAGCCACCCAGAGCCAGACATTCTGGAAAGCAAAGTCAAGTGAGCCTTGGGAACCACTGCTGTTAATAAAACTAGTGGATGAGATGGAATTCGAGTAGAACTATTCAAAACCACAAAGGATGATGCCATCAAAGTGTCACATTCAACATGTCAGCAAATCTGGAAGACCCAGCAGTGGCCACAGGACTGGAAAAGGTCAATCCTCATCCCAATTCCCAAGAAGAGTCATATCAAGAATGTATTAACCATAGGACAGTTGCACTCATTTCCCATGCTAGTAAGGTCATGCCTGAAATCTTGCATGCTAGGCTTCAGCATTATGAGAACCAAGAACATCCAGATGTCCAAGCTGGGTTTAGAAAAGGAGGGAGAATCAGAGATCAAATAACCAACATTCACTGGATCATAAAGAAAGCTAGGGAATTCCAGAAAAACATCTACTTCTCTTTCATCAGCTATGCCAAAACCTTCGACTGTGTGGGTCATAATAAACCATGGAAAGCTCTGAAAAAGATGGGAAGACCAGACCATCTTACCTGTCTCCTAAGAAACCAGTATGTGGGTCATGAAGCAACAGATAGAACCCCGTATGGAACAACTGACTGGTTCAAGATTGAGAAAGGAGTATGACAGGGTGCTGTTACCCTGTTTGTTTAATTTATATGCTGAGCACATCATGAGAAATGCTTGATTGGATGAGTTACAAGCTGGAATCAAGATAGGTGGGAGAAACATTAACAACCTCAGATATCTGGATGATATCACTCTAATGGCAGAAAGGTAAGAGGAATTAAAGAGTCTCTTGATGAGGGTGAAGGAGAAGAGTGAAGGAGCCAGCTTAAAACTAAACATTAAAAAAATTAAGATCTTGGCATCTGGTCCCATTATTGCATGGCAAATAGAGGGGGGAAATGTGGCAGTAGTGACAGATTTCCTCTTCTTGGGCTCTAAAATCACTGCAAATGGTGACTGCAGCCATGAAATCAGAAGACATTTGCTTCTTGAAAGGAAAGCTATGACAAACCTAGACAGTGTGCTGAAAAGCAGAGACATTATTCTGTTGACAAAGGTCCGTATAGTCAAGGCTATGGTCTTTCCAGTGGTCACATACTTGTGAGAGCTGGATGATAAAGAAGGCAGGGCACTGAAGAATTGATACCTTCAAACTATGGTGCTGGAGAAGACTCCGGAGAGTCCCTTGAGTAGCAAGGAGATCAAACCAGTTAATCTTAAGTGGAATCAACCCTGAACATTTGTTGGAAGGAATGATGCTAAAGTTCCAGTATTTTGGTCACCTGATGAAAACAGCCAACTCGTTGGAAAAGTCCCTGATCCTGGGAAAGATTGAGGGCAGGAGAAGAGGGTGTCAGAGGATGAGATGGCTGGATGGGCACCACCGATGCAATGGACATGAACTTGGGCAAACTTTGGGCAATAGTGAGAGACAGAGGCCTGGTGTGGTACAGTCCATGAGGTCACAAAGTGTCAGACACGACTGGGAACTGAATAACATGAGCTCCTCATTATTAATATTAGTAGTGTCACAATTTAGCTCTGTTTTACATCATTGCTACTGTAGTTCTTTCCATCCAATGTTTCTACCCATTCAAGTTCTCTTATCTGAAACTACAGCTGCTATAAGCATCACATAAAAAGTTGCTGCAATCATTAGCTTTTCAGTTTAATAACTACCTAAGCATTTTTTTGTTTAATCATTCTGAACTCTTCTTCTCTTAAATTTCCAGTCTCTCTTGCCTCTGGATCTTGCCTCTTGCCTTTGCTCATCTGTTGATGGCCCAACGTCAGACCATCCTGACTATTATGAGTTGAATTGTATCTCTCCTCCCCACCCAAGTTATGTTGGAGTCTTATCGCCCAGTACCTGAGACTATGACCTTATTTGGAAATAGTCTTAATAGAGGCTCCCTGGAAGCTCAGCTGGTAAAGAATCCACCTGTAATTTGGGAGACCTGGCTTTGATGCCGGGTTGGGAAGATCCCCTGGAGAAGGGAAAGACTACCCACTCCAGTATTCTGGCCTAGAGAATTCCGTGGACTGTATAGTCCATGGGATCAAAAAAGTCAGACATGACTGAGTGACTTTCACTTTCACTTTACTAGAGGCAATTAAGTCAAAATGACTGGTGTTCACTATGACTGGTAGCCCTATGAAAGGGGAAATCTGGACACAGACAGAAACATACAGAAAGACAATGATGTGAAGAGACACAGGGAGAAGATGGCCATCTATAAGCCAAAGAGAAAGGCCTGGTACAGGTTGTTCCTCACAGTCCTTAGAAGTGACACCTTGATTTCAGAGTTCTAGCTTCTAGAACTGTGAGATGACAAATTTCTATTGTTTAAGCCATCCAGTTTGTGATACTTTGTTATGGCAGCCCAACAAGCTAATACACTGATCCTTACCTGATAGCACCTTGTGTGTGTGCTTAGCCACTCAGTTGTGTCCAACTTTTTGCGAATGGTACAGCATGCCAGGCTCCTCTGTCCATGAGGATTCTCCAGGCAAGAATACTGGAGTGGGTTGCCATGCCCTCCTCCAGGGGATCTTCCCAGCGCAGGGATCAGAGCCAGGTCTCCTGCACTGCAGGTGGATTCTTTACTGACTGACCCACCAGGGAAGCTGAAGGATACTGAAGTGGGTAGCCTATCCCTTCTCCAGGGGTCTACACCTTGGGATGCAGCTCTGATCACTGTTCCTCAGCTCCAGGCACAGAAACCAAATACAGGCTAGCCCATCCCACAAAACACAGCAGCAAAACAGTCTTCCTTATGCTCTCTATCAGGAGAAGTAAACTGGATAGCCACACTTTGGGCTTCAAGAGCGTTTTTGTTTTATGCCTCTGTATGAGTAATAATTATTAATCTCTTTCAAAACACGTAATTCACTATTGCATTCCATGAGGATTCTCCAGGCAAGAATACTGGAGTGGGTTGCCATGCCCTCCTCCAGGGGATCTTCCCAGCGCAGGGATCAGAGCCAGGTCTCCTGCACTGCAGGTGGATTCTTTACTGACTGACCCACCAGGGAAGCTGAAGGATACTGAAGTGGGTAGCCTATCCCTTCTCCAGGGGTCTACACCTTGGGATGCAGCTCTGATCACTGTTCCTCAGCTCCAGGCACAGAAACCAAATACAGGCTAGCCCATCCCACAAAACACAGCAGCAAAACAGTCTTCCTTATGCTCTCTATCAGGAGAAGTAAACTGGATAGCCACACTTTGGGCTTCAAGAGCGTTTTTGTTTTATGCCTCTGTATGAGTAATAATTATTAATCTCTTTCAAAACACGTAATTCACTATTGCATGTACTAGTCAATATTGGTAAAGGTATTGTTCACCGTATCACCCATAATCCTACATGGAATCCTGTGTGAGAAACTTCTGAAATTCAGTGTTTCATAATTTGACAAAATCTATGAAAATTAGAAATGTAATGATAATCTATGCCCAATAATTCCACATTGCCCTTAAGGTGGATACAAGCTTGGAGTGTTTGAAGATCAGGAAAAAGGCCAGTCTTAGTCTTTCACCTTAATGAACAATCAAGAGTGGAGTAGAGTAAGAAATATTCCCTAAAAACTCAGCTATTTTCTATTTGATCTTTTTGGATCCTTGGAATCTGGGGCATTTAGACCAAGAGTTTCAGTTCAACATGTATCTTGCCCATGCCATGTAGGTGTGACTCTTCACTTTGTGGATCCTCAGATATGAGAGTAAGACTACTTTCTGATACTGTTATGAAACGGGTCAGAGAGCCAAGAAACCCATCAGGTGTGTCTTATAAAGTAGCTCTATAATGTAGCCTAGACAGCACTCACACTGTTCATATAGCAAGAATAGGCTGCTTATAAATTATTAATATGAAAGCTCAGAAGCCTTATACACCCAGAAGAAACAAACACTTTGCACCTGCTTCTGTGATTCTTACATAAGTGAAGGAAGAGCTGAAATTCAGACTGTTTTGTGGTTTCTTCGGCTTCTATCTGCCCCAAAGAAAACAAACACACACACAGCTGTTATAGCACTTGCTTTCTGCTCCAGAAGAGGATAAATATGGAATAGAAATCTTGAGTGCCTGCAGACGTTGCCTAATAACTAAAAAGAGACAAACACAGCAGGTCTTATTCTTACATAAGTGAAGGAAGAGCTGAAATTCAGACTGTTTTGCGGTTTCTTCGGCTTCTATCTGCCCCAAAGAAAACAAACACACACACAGCTGTTATAGCACTTGCTTTCTGCTCCAGAAGAGGATAAATATGGAATAGAAATCTTGAGTGCCTGCAGACGTTGCCTAATAACTAAAAAGAGACAAACACAGCAGGTCTCTCCTGGCTCCAGTAAGGAGGCAGTAATTCACTATAGAAGGGACCCTGCACCTGCTGTGAGGGCTGCTTTACGCTCATTTGTGCACCAGAGCCTGTCCATGCATAACCATGTAAGCGTAAAGTGGAGGAAGTAACATCACTACGGTGGGTCTGGAGGTAGAGAGCTGTATGAGGATTCCAAACAAAAAGGGTAAGTGACCCGTCCTACTGAGATGAAAGCAGTTTCCCAAGCTTGGTCCCATTAAGCCAAGGTGCCAAGGCCAAGTGTGGCTCCAACTGAGAGGTATTGACCAGAGATTAAATCAGTGCAGTTTTTTTAAAATATAGTTTTTATTTTTTACATTTCATAAACCAAAGATTTGTGAATTTCAGATCATGTTCAATTTAAACATTTTCAAAGGGTCATGCAGTTACAATACAATAAGGTAGTTGGCTAGGGTTGGTGATGTTAATAAATTTAACACTTGTTTTTGACTGTTATTTCCTGTTGTAGTTATCAGTGGTATTGGCCAAAGATGTTATTTTTTTTCAATGCCATTGATTACAGAGAGACAGAATAGCCTTCAAAATTTCCTTTGGAAAGCTCTGGCTTTTTCTTCTACTATAAATAATCTGGCAGTGATTTTTAATAAGAATAATTTGGCAAAATATGAAGATATCAATCACAAGTGCTATGAAACATTTCAGAAAAACTCATCCATTCATTCATCCAACCAGTTTTGACTGATTGCTGAGGTGACCTTGAAACTGATACCTGAAAGATGAGTAAAGCTAATCTGAAGCAAGGTAGGTGTGATGACCATTATAGATAAGCAAATGGCATAGGTTCTGATATATGAAGGGGGCTTGGAGGTAAAGTTACTCCAGTTAATGAAAGGAAGTATGCTTCTAAACTCTGGTAGAATAGAGGACAAATAAGGAACAGTCCCTGCCCAATGGGAGCTTACATTCTAGAGGGGGGAGCTAGACACATGAACTAATAAAAGTAATAGAATATGATCAATTTTGTGATAAGAAGGTGAACCATGGTTTAAAAGGGTCCAAAGATAACTCTACCAGGCTTTCTATAATGCTTGAGCTAAGTCGTGAAATATGATCACATACTCCCCAAATCCCCATTTGTCATTTCAGAGAATAACAAATGCTCCAGACAGAGGAAGCTGAAATATGAAGGCAGACGTTAAAATAGCTTGATACATTCAGACTGCTGAAGCGTACTCCATTTAGAATAAGGGTTCATTCATATACTCATTTATTGAACAAATTTCTGAGAACAGTGAACAAGATGTGTTCAGTCTATGCATGAATAAAACCTACTTTATAGTGATAGAGGCAGATTTTTAAAGTAAAATAGGTAACCAGTGGGAGTTTGATGTATGATTCAGGGAATCCAAAGCCAGTGCTCTGTGACAACTTTGAAATGGGAAGGGGAGGGAGGAATGGAAAGGGGAGGGAGATGGGAAGGGGAGGGAGACGGGAAGGGGAGGGAGATGGGAAGGGGGTTTAAGAAGGAGGGGACATATGTACACTAATGTGGATTCAAGTTGATGTATGGCAAAAACCATCACAATATTGTAAAGTAATTATCCTCTAATTTAAAAAATAAAATATAAACATGAAGGGGTATAAAGCATGCCCCCCCAAAATAAATCACTGTGTAAATAAATATAAAATTATAAATTTTAACTGTTTATAAAGGAAAAAAGTGAGAGCTAAGGTAGGTACAGAGAAAGGGACACAAGGAGAAACAGAAATATTCTTTAAAGTCTAGGAAGTGCTCTTGCAAGAGGTGACTTTCAAAGTGACACCTAAAGAATGAACAAAAACTAATCTTAAGCAAAGTAAATGTGATGACCATTATAAGTAAGTAAATGTCATAGATTCTGACATGTGGAGAGAAGGGTGGGAGGTAAGGTTATTTTAATAGTTAAAGGAAGGAAGTGCATGCCATCACTTTACTAAGGTATTTAATCTCAGTCTTGTAGGCAATACAGAACCACAGGGCAATGTTGAGAGACAAATATGGTCATATTTGCATTCTGTCTTGGCAGGGTAGAGAGGTATTAGCCACAAAGTAACCAGTTAGGAAATTGATGCAGTGGTCCAGTCAATGGAGAAAGGAATGATAGAAGTGATGTTAAGGAAGGAAAATAGTAGGTGTATAAAACAAGCCCCCATTTACTCAAAACACTGTGAGATTCAGAAAATTTAGGGCAAAGGGAAGATCAAAAAACAAGAGGAAAACTCAGCGGATGTTATTTTTCATGGGACTTCCTTAGGGCCTCCTTTGTGACTCTGATTCTTTTTCCTTGGTTTTGAGTTTGCCTACTTAGCATGCCATGTTTACCAGAGGTCTACATAACTTTCTAAATATTTCAGGGTTATAGTTTTAATTATGCCTAGGGCTATATATTTTTATAAATTTAAATTTTTAATTTTCTGTTAATTGTAATTTATTTTTATACTTTTCAAAA
>SJYX01006383.1:225250-236842 GCA_006410675.1 Oreotragus oreotragus
CCCCGCCCCCCATCCTCCATTCTCCCACAAATTCCAGGGGATTTTCCTCCTACTTCCTATTTGCAACTCTTGAAAGAGATGATCTCATAGGGTACTATCTTGTATCTAAACAAGAATAAAGAGCGAACTACACACATAAAACCAGAAAACAATGGAAAGGGTTGGCTTGTTTATAAGACTTGAGCTAGCCCTGCAAACGCTCCATCATCTCCTTTAGTGTATGAAAAAGATTCAGAAATTTGTATGCAAGAGGAGGCGCCATAAGGAGAGCAGTCAAGCCATTAGACGTGTATGGTATTCCAATGTTCAGAGCATTTATCAAAAGGGTCCTAATCTTAGGAAGCTGAGTACAGTGGGCTGAAACTGACTACAGAGAAACTGAGAGGGTTATGCAATGCTAGACAAGAGCCACACTGGAGCTTAGTGAGCCAGGGTGGAGCACTGGGGCCTAACCAGCTAAGAGAAACAAAAGCACAGTAAAACCTGTGAGAGAGAGATGCAGTAAGCCCCAACCAGCTTTGTCACAGAGGACGTAGAAATAAATGCAGGATTTATTCATGGGCCGTGGATCTTCTTTGTGGATTGTAGATTCTCTCTCCAGCCTTTGTGAGACTTGAAACCCATCCCTAACATTCTCAGATGCTATCCTAAGGGAAAGCCAGGGGGATGGAAAGCAAGCTGAAAGAGTGAGCATTAGAATCCTCAAGGATCAGGAATTATTTCTGAGAAAACTATTCAATCCCCAAGAGTCTGCGATATCATTACTTACTGAATTTAAGATTATTTTGGCCTTCCTGGATGAAGGACTGGAGGAATAGATCTATTTTAGAAATTAAAGAAATTACTTTTTAAATTTGAAAAATAAAGTGTTCAATCATCAACTCTACTACACAAATCATTTTCTAAACACATTTATCTTCCCTTTTAGATAGTGAGTATATTGTGTAAAGACCTGAGATTTCTGTTTGTTTGCTTGTTTGTTTTGTTTTTAAAAAAATCTTTAGTGCAGTGTTCAGAACACTTATCAAAAGGATCCTAATCCTGGGAAGCTGAGTACAGTGGGCTCAGCTTTCAAAAATGGCACAACCTTTCAAAAATGGTAATGGGTGTGAATATAGAGAAAAAATAATCTAACTATCCTTTGATTTATAGGATATATAAGCATACACTTTATAATCCTTTCTTTTCCATTTTTCTATTTAAAAAAATCTTTAGTGCAGTGTTCAGAACACTTATCAAAAGGATCCTAATCCTGGGAAGCTGAGTACAGTGGGCTCAGCTTTCAAAAATGGCACAACCTTTCAAAAATGGTAATGGGTGTGAATATAGAGAAAAAATAATCTAACTATCCTTTGATTTATAGGATATATAAGCATACACTTTATAATCCTTTCTTTTCCATTTTTCTATCAAGAAATCAGATTGATTATATTCTTTGCATGTGTTAAGTGAGTAAATCAGTGAATGAATGAATATCTAGTGAAGAAAGGCCTGGGGGATCATTTTAAAAGTACACATTTTGCTGGTTGGGATCTGAGGTAAACAGACATGAAAAGTGCAATGAAGACAGACATCCTGTTGAGAAGTGAAGTTCTGGGTGAAGAGATGAATACTTCGAATCTTCCAGTATAGAAAATTAAGCCTCACAAGGATTACTGCATTGAATTATATTTGACCTTTAATCTCAAATGCCATTAAAAGCAACATAAGCAAAAAAAGAATGTTGGAATCTTCACTTCATGTGCTGTCTGACTCACTATTTATACTTTTCATTTGAACTTCAATAAAGCCCTCTTTGTTCTCTTACTTGAGTAATGGGTTCAAGGTTTTTATTAGTCTTCTTGCTGCAGCAGGGTGCAGTAGCTGAACTTCTTCTTCAACCTGTATGAGTACAGATTCATTTTTCAATTGAGGATGTTATCTCTAGAAGGAATACATTTCTCCAACACAATTCAAGAGCAGAGCCATGATAACAAGTCTTCCCAATGGTCTAAGAACAGGAATCTGGCTCCTGGCAGCTGAAGAACATGCTGATGCCAATATGGCACTACAAGTAAAAAATGGCACCTTTCAAAAATGGCAATGGGTGTGCGTATAGAGAAAAAATAATCTAAGTATCCTTTGATTTATAGGATATATAAGCATACACTTATAATCCTTTCTTTTCCATTTTTCTACCAAGAAATCAGATTGATTATATTCTTTGCAGCCAAAGATGGAGAATTTCTATACAGTCAGAAAAAACAAGACCAGGAGCTGACTGTGGCACAGACCATGAACTCTTTATTGCCAAATTCAGACTTAAATTGAAGAAAGTAGGGGAAACCACTAGACCATTCAGGTATGACCTAAATCAAATCCCTTATGATTGATTATACAATGGAAGTGACAAATAGATTCAAGGGATTAGATCTGATAGAGTGCTTGAAGAACTACATATGGAAGTTCATGACATTGTACAGGAGGCAGGGATCAAGACCATCCCCAAAGAAAAGAAATGCAAAAAGGCAAAATAGTTGTCTGAGGAGGTCTTACAAATACCTGTGAATAGAAGAGAAGCGAAAAGAAAGATATATCTATTCCAATGCAGAGTTCCAAAGAACAGCAAGGAGAGAAAGGAAAGACTTCCTCAGCAATCAATGCAAAGAAATAGAGGAAAGCAATAGAATGGGAAAGTCTAGAGATCTCTTCAAAAAAAATCAGAGATACCAAGAGAACATTGCATGCAAAGATGGGCACAATAAAGGACAGAAATTTTATGTACCTAACAGAAGCAGAAGATATTAAGAAGAGGTGGCAAGAATACACAGAAGAACTATACAGAAAAGATCTTAATGACCCAGATAATCACAATGTTATGATCACCAACCTAGAGCCAGACATCCTGGAATGGGAAGTCAAGTGGGCCTTAGGATGTATCACCAGAAACAAAGTTAGTGGAGGTGATGGAATTCCAGCTGAGCTATTCCAAATCCTAAAAGATGATGTTGTGAAAGTGCTGTATTCAATATGCCAGCAAATTTGGAAAACTCAGCAGTGGCCACAGGACTGGAAAAGGGCAGTTTTCATTCCAATTCCAAAGAAAGGCAATGCCAAAGAATGCTCAAACTACTGCACAACTGCACTCATTTCACATGCTAGTAAAGTAATGCTCAAAATTCTCCAAGCCAGACTTCAACAGCATGTGAGCCACAAACTTCCAGATATTCAAGCTGGATTTAGAAAGGATAGAGGAAACAGAGATCAAATTGCCAACATTTGCTGGATCATCGGAAAAGCAAGAGCGTTCCAGAAAAACATCTACTTCTGCTTTATTGACTATGCCAAAGACTTCGACTGTGTAAACCACAACAAATGGTGGAAAATTCTGAAAGAGATGGTAATACCACACCACCTGACCTGCCTCCTGAGAAATCCGTATGCAGCTCAGAAAGCAACAATTAGAACTGGACATGGAACAACAGACTGGTTCCAAATAGGAAAGGGAGTACGTCAAGGCTCTATATTGTCAGCCTGCCTATTGAACTTCTATGTAGAGTACATTATGAGACATGCTGGGCTGGATAAAGCACAAACTGGAATCAAGATTCCCAGGAGAAATATCAAAACCTCAGATATGTAGATGACACCACCTTTATGGCAGAAAGTGAAAAGGAACTAAAGAGCCTCTTGATGAAAGTGAAAGAGGAAAGTGAAAAAGTTGGCTTAAAACTCAACATTCAGAAAACTAAGATCATGGCATCAGGTCTCATGGCATGTGGTCCTATCACTTCATGGCAAATAGATGGGGAAACAGTGGTAACAGTGACAGACTTTATTTTGGGGGGCTCAAAAATCACTGCAGATGGTGACTGCAGCCATGAAATTTAAAGATGCTTGCCCCTTGGAAGAAAAGTTATGACCAACTGAGACAGCTTATTAAAAAGCAGAGACATTACTTTGCCAACAAAGGTCCATCTAGTTAAAGCTATGGTTTTTCCAGTAGTCATGTATGGATATGAGAGTTGGACTATAAAGAAAACTGAACACCAAAGAAATGATGCTTTTGAACTGTACTGTTGGAAAAGACTCTTAAGAGTCCTTTGGACTGCAAGGAGATCCAACCAATCCATCCTAAAGGAGATCAGTCCTGGGTGTTCATTGGAAGGACTGATGTTGAAGCTGAGACTCCAATACTTTGGCCACCTGATGCGAAGAGCTGACTCATTTGAAAAGAACCTGATGCTGGGAAAGATTGAGGGCAGAAGGAAAAGGTAACAACAGAGGATGATATGGTTGGATGGCATCACTGACTCAATGGACATGAGTTTGAGTAAACTCTGGGAGTTGGTGATGGACAGGGAGGCCTGGCATGCTGCAGTCTATGGGGTTGCAAAGAGTCAGACATGACTGAGAGACTGAACTGAATGAACCAAGAAAAATAGTATGCCTGAATGTTATGATACAACTTCTCTCTACTCCACCCCCAAAAAGGAAAGCAAAGACTGAGTCCCAAACATTCAATGGTGCCCTACTTGAGAATAGGAACCTTTTAGTGAGACAAACGAAATGATTAAAATTCTCTTCTTCCTCATGATATATCTAGATTTTTCAATTGCCACTGTAAAGTGACTCAAGAGAGTCAAGTGAGGATAAACTGGGGGTTAAAGGTAGGGAAACAAGGAGTTTTGAAGCTAAATTTATACCAAAGCTTACATTTACAGTTTCAAACCATTGAAATGACATTTCTTTACATCACTGATACACACCAGCACAACACACCCTTTTGCAAGGTAGTTAAGATCACATGCCTGACTGTCAGAGAGAATCAAATACTAATATGGCTGGGTAACTCTCCTGGGAAAATTACCTAATGGTAGTTTCCTTATCTGTAACAGGGGATAGTAAAACCCCTCTCCCAGAGTTATTGCAAAGATTAAGTGAAATAACGGTTATAAAACACTTAGCACAGTGTTTGGCATATAGTAACCACTCACAAAATAGTAGCAATTATTAATATTATTACTGTTACTTATTACAGCTCCAAAGTTATGATGTTGAGATCACCATGAACACCTGTGTAGCTAGGAGAACACTGTCATGTCCTTATGTATTTCAGATGCCTGTTTTCAGTGCTATAAACCTGGTATATCATTCAATTGAACACATAAAAGCATAGTTAAGGTTCTGCTAAATATCAGAAGGCAATTGTGAAAATGATTAATGCTTCTTAGACCAAGTGATATTTTAAGCATTTTTTCTTATGTTTCTACTTACTCTTACAGAAATTCTCTGTGAAAGATGAGTGGTAAATGAGTGGCAGTTTCTGCAAGAAACATGATATGAGATATCTTCAGCTTTTGAAGTGGAACATGGAGAGAATCAACGTTTTTAAAAATAAATGGAACAAACAATATATGCTCTTTATGTCTGGCATTTTTACATGAACATTATTTTTGTAAGACCCATCCATACTGTTGCATGAAGCAGCAGATACTATTTAAGTATATAAATATGTGCTAAGTTGCTTCAGTAGTGTCCGACTCTTTTTGTGCTATGGACTGTAGCCTGATAGGCTCCTCTGTCCATGGGATCCTTCAGGCAAGAATACTGGAGTGGGTTGCCATGCATTCCTCTAGGGGATCTTCCTGACCCAGGGATTGAACCCGTGTCTCCTGCATCTCCTACATTGCAGTCAGATTTGTTACCATTAGCATCACCTGGGAAGCCCCATAACACAATTTATTTATACATGATATTGTTGAGTATTTGGGTTATTTTCTCTTTGAGTATGTCATAAATAGTACTGTTACATATTTTTAAAATAATTAAAAAACATTTATTTGGGTATATATTTCATATGTTGAACTGTCCTTGCATTCCCGTAATAAATCTCACTTGGTCCTCATGTACGGTCCTTTTGATATGCTACTGAATTTGATTTGTTAGCATTTATTAAAAATTGTTTATTTATGTTCATAAAGCATATTGGTCTATTGTTTTCTCTTCTTATACTATCTTTGTTAGACTTAATTTCCTGTGATTTTGTCTTTGATCCATTGTTTAAGAGTGTATTATGTAAAAAAAAAAAAAAAAAAGTGTATTATGTAATTTCTACCAATGTGTGACTTTTCAAGTTTTACTTCTGCTGTTGATTTCATCCTGCAGTAGTGACAGAATATAATTTGAATCATATTTGTCTTTTTAAATCTATTGAGATTAACCTGAAAAATGCCCCAGGTACATTTAAGGAGAATGCATATGCTGTTATAGTTAAGTAGAGTGTTCTGTATATGTTTGTCAGATCTCACTGATTTACTGTGGTAAGCTCGTTATGTCCTTTCTTATGTTCTATCTATTATTGAAAGTGGAGTATTGAAGTCTCCTCCTGTTATTGTATAGCTGTCTGTTTTCCCCTTCAATTCTGTCAGATTTTGCATCATAAATTTTGCAAGTCTGTAATTAAGTATGTAAATGATTATAATTATAACATATTCTTGATGTACTGAAGCTTTTATCAACATATACTTTCTTTGAACTTATTTTTGATTTAAAGTCTATTTTTTCTGAAATTAGTGAAGCCACCCTTGCTGTCTTTTGATTACTGTTTGCATGGGCTATCTTTTTCCATTCTTTCACATTCAATCTGTTTGTATTTTTGAGGAAAGTGAATTTTTTATAGATGGCATATAGTTTGGATCATGTGGTTTTGTCCTTTCTGCCAGTCTCTGTCTTCTGATTACAGTATTTAATATATTCACATTTAAAGTAGTTGCTGATAAGTAGAGGCTTACTTCTGTCACTTTGCTATTTGTTTTCTGTATTCCTTACAGCTCTTTTGTTCCTCATTTCCTGCACTGGTGTCTTTTTTTATGTTTATTTGATTTTTTGTAGTGAAACATTTAAATTTCTTTCTCATTTCCTTTTGCATATTCAATGGCTATTTTCTTTGTGGTGACCACGGTGATTGTGTTTAACATCCTAAGATTATAACTCTTTAAATTTGTACCAACTTAACTCTGTGGTGTTGGAGAAGACTCTTGAGAGTCCCTTGGACTGCAAGGAGATCCAACCAGTCCATTCTGAAGGAGATCAGCCCTGGGATTTCTTTGGAAGGAATGATGCCAAAGCTGAAACTCCAGTACTTTGGCCACCTCATGAGAAGAGTTGACTCATTGGAAAAGACTCTGATGCTGGGAGGGATTGGAGGCAGGAGGAGAAGGGGACGACAGAGGATGAGATGGCTGGATGGCATCACTGACTCGATGGACGCGAGTCTGAGTGAACTCCGGGAGTTGGTGATGGACAGGGAGGCCTGGCGTGCTGCGATTCATGGGGTCGCAAAGAATCGGACACGACTGAGTGACTGAACTGAACTGAACTCTGATTACATACAAAAACTTGAATCTTCTAGAGAGGATTCAACCTATTTTAGAAGGAAAGAAAGAGGAAAATCAACTCAATTTAATCTAGGACTAAACTCTTCACAGCTCTGTCACTATCTGTTCCAGTTGCTGACATCACAAATTTCCTGTTCATATTGTGTGCTCTAAGACCTAAATTAATAATTTTTTCTAAAAAATGCATTAGTGTTTTAAATCATGGATATGACAACATGTAGATTTACAAACTAAAGTTACAATAATACTAACTTTTAGACAATAATTTAAAATGTATTAGTCTCTTAAATCATGTGTAATAGAGAGTGGAGTTACAAATCATTGTAGGATAACATTACCTTTTATAGCTGCCATGTATTTAACTATTGAGGTTTTTCTTTTTTCAGATGTCTTCAATTTATTATCTGATTTTCTTTCATTTTACCTTTCCTTTGCACATTTAACAGGGAAGTTCCAATGGTAATGACATCTCTCAATTTTTATTTATCTAGAAATATTTTAATTTCTCCCTCACTGTGAAGGACAGTTTTGCTGTACTTAGGATTGTCAGTCGACAGTTCATTTTTTTCCTTGGAGCTCTTTGAATATATTGGTTCCTGGCCCCCAAAGTTTCTTATGAGAAAAATCTGATGATCTTATTGAGTATCACTTGTATGTGATGAATTGTTTCTTGCTGCTTTCAAGATCCTCTGTTAATCTTTGATTTTCAAAAACTTTATTATAATGTGTCTTGGTGTGGATCTCTTTGAGTTCATCTTACTTGGAGTTTGTTGAACTTCTTAGATATTTATATTCATGTCTTTCATCAAATTTGGAAAGTTTTCCTGACATTATTTCTTCAAATATCCTCTCTGCCCACTTTCTTTCTCTTCTTTTTCTGGAACTCTCGCTCTGAATAAGTGGTCTGTTTGATAGTGTCACTTAGGCTATGCTCAATTTTTCTTTCATCTTTTTTCTTTCCATTCCTCACTTTTAGTAATTTCCATTGTTCTATATTCAAGTTTGATGATGTTTCTGCTGCTCAAGTATGCATTTGAATCCTTCTAGTGAATTTTTCATTTCAGTTATTGTACTTTTCAGTTCTGGGATTTCTTTTTGGTTTCTTTTTATATTTTCTATCTTTTTACTGGTATTTTCAATGTGTTTACATATCATTTTCTTGAGCATCTTTAAAACAGTAGTTTTTAATTTCTTCACCCTGTATTTCTTCCAACAGGTATTTTAAAGGAACATTTATGTATCTTTAATAGGCAATACTTTTTTGCTGCTTTGTTTGTCTTACAACATTTTTTGTTGAAAACTTGATGTTTGAATCTAGTAATGTGAAAACTCTGAAAATCAGATTCTCTCCTTTCTCCAGGGTTTGCTGTTTTTTTTCTTTCTTTCTTTCTTTCCTGTTTTATGTTTATGTTTTCTTTCTCTCTGTTCCAAGGATCAGCCTGAGGTGGAAACTTAAAATCTTCTCAGGTTTTTTCTAAGCCTTTACCTTTCTCATTTTCCTCTGTATGTGCAGTTGCTTTTGAATGCCTTCAGCTTTAGTGTCTGTCTCCCAAAAGGGGGAAAAAAAAAAAAAAAAGAGAGAGAAAAACAAAGTAAGGAGAGAGGCCTCTGGCCATTTAGGTCCCTTAGAAATCACTTTAGCCTGAGGGGAAGAGCTTGAAAATGGGGGAAATACAACAGTTGCCACCCTCCTTTTTACACCTCTATGATCACAATCAATGATCAACAATTACAGCACTATTTCCGGATATTTGGAGAGTAGGGACTTTTTAACCTACCCTTGCTTCCATAAGCTGTGTCTAGCTGTGGCAACAATGTGTGTATAGTTGCCTGCTGTGAGGCTGAGGCTAGCCGATGGGTATTTACTACTGTGCTAAGAGCTGAAATTGACTGATTAACCTCAATTTACTGTCCATGCCTTCCCCTGAAAGTTGCAAGCCTTCAATATACTCCAGAGTTTTAAATTAATTACATGAGACTGATTCTGCCAGCAAAATTGTTGTCACAGTAGAAAGACAGTTTTCTGGTGCTTTCTACTCCTCCAGCTCCCCAGAATGCTCTCTACTTCTCATTATCTCTTTCCTCCACACTTCAGACTGGTTATTTTCTTCTGATCTATTTTTTTCAGCTAATTCTCTCAAACCGTGTTAAATATCCAGTTAAACTCATCTAGCGATTGTTTAAGTTCACTTGTTGTATTTTTTAGTTCTATAAATTCCATTTGATTCTCACAGTTTCAGGGGCAGAATTCCTAGCCTAGTAAAATATAATTACTTTGATTATATTTATTATTGCTATTTTAAATCTGGGTCTGCTACCTCCAATATTTAAGGACACCTTGTTTCTGCTGTGTATTTTTTCTCTTGATCTTATTTCCTAATATAGCTTTCTTTTTTTTTTTTACTCAAATGCTGGCCATTTTATATGAAAACAATAGTGACTCTGGATGTTATATTCCTCCAGAGAATATTCAACCTATTTTAGAAGGCAAGAAAGAGGAAAAGCAGTTCAATTTAATCCAGGACTAAACTCAGTCATGGTAAGCTTCAGTCTTCAGCTAAGTTTCTTGCTTTCTTCAGTTATAGGTTTCTGTATTTCCTAACAGAGAGCCTGAAGAGTTTCCTGAGGATTCTCCTCCTTGATATGCCATGAACTTCAGCTTTGGTCTTCCTGACCCTTTTGGGTTGACAAAATTGCTAATCTGCTTTTTATTCTCATTATGTTATACTGAGCCTTTTGTCTTGTGCAGCTAGTTAGCAACATCCTGAAGGGGAAATGGTATTAATGTTGGTCTTATTTGTCTCAGCCTTACTTCTCTATGAAATCTCAACAACTCCAAACTCTAATTTGTCTCTCTTCATGCTCATACAATTGCCTAAAACTCTGCTCGATTATCTGCTTCTTAGCAGGTACTTTTTCTTTTCTTAAAAAGTCTGTCATTCTATTCCAAAATGTGGCAGAAAGTGGCAGTCAACCCAACAATTAAGGAAGTTTGGAGAAAGTTTGGTTTACTTCAAAAAGTATTCTTCTCTGGAACACGATTTTCAAGGGTTGGTTGCCTTGGAAGCTCTTAGATATTCGGAATAAGGAAGATATAAGTATTTCAGATTTTCTAGTTGCTCTTGAAAAGAGCGTTTTTGGTCTGCTATTAGCTACTACGTAATAGAAAAAGGGGGACATTTTGAACTTTTGCTGAGTATTTACTATTGCCAGGCACATAGTAAGGATCTGCCAGGAGTAGATCCTTACTATGCTACATTTTTTTCAGCAGTACCTTGAGATGCTGAGACTCAGATATTAGACTCAAAGGGGTTACATAACTTGCTCAAAGTTTTTAAGAGGCAGAATCAAGAAATACAGTTCCAATGTTTTTAAATCTTTTTTCATGATACCAAACTCAACATGGAACATAATAGACTATCTGGTAATGATTACAGGTTAATAGTAAAGTCCTACCTTATGCCATTTGGTTATATATAATTGGATATCTGAAGTCCCATATAATAATTTTAATAAGGAAACTGAGATAGCCAACAGTAATGAAAATTAAAGCGATCACTAAATCTTACTCTTCAGATTCAGGCAAATAATTCAGACTTCTGGCTTGAAGAATATGCTCAAAAGAAAAATTGCAGCAAGAGGAAAAAAATAAAAAGATGAGTAGAAAGGGGGAGCTATTTAAAATCATGCATGTTGGAGAGAAGTGGCTCCTGTGTATTAAATGCAGAACTGGACATCATGTTTAAGAAAAGCAAAGGTATACTTTGCATAGAAGAGGTGAATATAACTTAAAGTGTTGAAGTAATAGGTTCATGATAAGCAAAGTGTTGAAATAATACATTGTTTTAGACTTAAAAAAAAAAACAGGTTTCTAAATTCCATTATGTAAATTCTTCCTTCTTATCTGTAGTGATGAAAAGCAAGAAAAGAATGGCAGGAAAATGTGACTGGAGGTAACAATCACTGCAACTGGTATATATACACATTAACTCACAGCACCCTTTTAAGGCAGACAAGAACAAAAATGTGAACTTTGTTACCAGTATTTACTGTTGAGCAAAATCTAAAGTAAGACAGATATAGATGTGTTCAACATAATAGATTAAAAATTTTTAAAGGAGGTAAAATATATACATACCTAACCAAACAAAGGACAGAAACAGTATAGGCTTAACAGAAGCAGAAGATATTAAGAAGAGGTGGCAAGAATACA
>SJYX01006383.1:238306-258707 GCA_006410675.1 Oreotragus oreotragus
TGTGAAAGTGCTGCACTCAATATGCCAGCAAATTTGGAAAACTCAGCAGTGGCCACAGGCCTGGAAAAGGTCAGTTTTCATTCCAATCCCAAAGAAAAGCAATGCCAAAGAATGTTCAGACTACTGCACAATTGCATTCATCTCACACACTAGCAAAGTAATGCTCAAAATTCTCCAAGCCAGGCTTCAAAAGTATGTGAACCGAGAACTTCTAGATTTTCAAGCTGGATTTAGAAAAGGCTGAGATCAAATTGCCAACATCCACTGGATTGTACAAAAGCAAGAGAATTCCAGAAAAACATCTATTTCTGCTTCATTGACTACGCTAAAGCTTTTGACTGTGTGGATAACAACAAACTGTGGAAAATTCTTCAAGAGAAGGGAATACCAGACCACCTGACCTGCCTCCTGAGAAATCTTCATGCAGGTCAAGAAGCAACAATTAGAACTGGACATCGAACAACAGACTGGTTCCAAATAGGAAAAGGAGTACGTCAAGGCTCTATATTGTCACCCTGCTCATTTAGCTTATACACAGAGTACATCATGAGAAACACTGATCTGGATGAAGCTCAAGCTGGAATCAAAATTGCCGGGAGAAATATTGATAACTTCAGATATGCAGATGACACCACCATTATGGCAGAAAGTGAAGAGGAACTAAAGAGTCTCTTGATGAAAGTGAAAGAGGAGTGTGAAAAACCTGGTTTAAAACTCAACTTTCAAAAAACTAAGATCATGGCATCCAGTCCCATCGCTTCATGGCAAATAGATGGGGAAACAGCGGTAACAGTGACAGACTTTATTTTTTGGGGCTCCAGAATCACTGCAGATGGTGACTGCAGCCATGAAGTTAAAAGACGCTTGCTCCTTGGAAGAAAAGCTATGACAAATCTAGATAGCATACTGAAAAGCAGAGACATTACCAACAAACGTCCATCTAGTCAAAACTGGTTTTTCCAGTAGTCATGTATGGATGTGAGAGTTGGACTATGAAGAAAGCTGAGCATTGAAGAATTGCTGCTTTTGCACTGTGGTGTTGGAGAAGACTCTTGAGAGTCCTTTGGACTGCAAGGAGATCAAACCAGTCAATCTTAAAGGAAATCAATCCTAAATATTCATTGGAGGGACTGATGCTGAAGCTGAGGCTCCAATACTTAAGCTACCTGATGAGAAGAATTGACTTACTGGAAAAGACCCTGATGCTGGGGAAGACTGAAGGCAGGAGGAGAAGGGGATGACAGAGGACAAGATGATTGGATGGGATCACCAACTTGATAGCCACGAGTTTGAGCAAGCTCCAGTAGTTGATGATGGACAGGGAAGCCTGGCACGTTGCAGTCCCTGGTGTTGCAAAGAGTCAGACATGACTGAGTGACTGAACTGAACTGCTGCTGCTGCTGCTGCTAAGTCGCTTCCGTCGTGTCCGACTCTTCACGACCCCATGGACTGCAGCCTACCAGGCTCCTCTGTCCATGGGATTTTCCAGGCAAGAGTACTGGAGTGGGTTGCCATTGCTTTCTCCGCTTAACTGAACTGGAATGAACCAAATGAATGGAACAGACAACAGAAGGTGCAATCAGGTTGGTTGTTGATCTATGAGCTAATTCTACGGGAACAGTGGAGAAATTGAGGCTGAGAAGTGAAGACCTGTTTAGAAAATTAGAGATTTATAGGATTCAGGAGAGGAAAGTAGATGGAGAATGGGTTGTGCTTGGTTCCAGATTTAAGAGAACAGCAAGCCCAAGAAGGTTATTCAAAGTGGCACACCCACTGGATATGCTATAACTAAGCACTAAAGTCAGCTAAGAGCCTTGTTTTAAATTGGCCAATTTTACCCAGGCAGGCCTGAGGCATTTTGTACCTGTCCTATAAGATTCTACTCCATCTTTCTTTGGCTTAGAAACAGAGCTCTAAGGGCCCAATGTTTGGGAGTCTGCAGAGGCAGCAAGTCAGCCTGGGCCTTCAGCACAGCTCAGTTGTGTTATTTAGGGCCAAGAATCCAGTGAGCATGCAGGTTCTCTATCAGACTGTGATTATAAATAATAATAATAATAAATCCACCAGGCTTGAGCCCTTCTAGACAGGACTGAAGGGTCAGCAATGGTTTCCCTGGCAGTGCAATGTGCTGCTGCTTGCCTAGAGCCATTCCCAGTTTTAAGCTTCCTAGTCACAGACATTTCCCTAGGGTTTTTCTAAAATAAGAAGATAGCAAGAATTTAGTGTCCTGTTTTTCCTTAGAGTCCAAAGGAACCTTAACCTGGCCGTCTGAGAAAGGATAACAAAGCAGAGGAAGGGAATTAACATTACTTAAATGATGACTGTGATAAGGCTATTCCGCTTTTGTTTTCTTCTTGTCTAACCCTCCCTATGGCCATTTGTGGTTCATCTGAATCTGCATGCTGAGTAAGACTTGATTTCCTTAGGACAGAGAAGGTATGGCACCTGTTCATTCATGTTTCCTCTGAGGGCATTTGGCACATCTTCCTGACTATTGATTATTATTATGTTTATAAATATAATGTGAATACACTAAATTTTATAGCTACATACTCACATGTAATGTTGCCTATTCATTTGCTCCAGTGTTACTTAAACTTCATTTGCAATTTGACAAGCACTTTATTTGACTACTTAGTGGCTCAGACTGTAAAACATCTGCCTGCAATGTGGGAGACACAGCGTTCAATCCCTGGGTCAGGAAGATCCCCTGGAGAAGGAAATGGCAATCCACTCCAGCACTCTTGCCTGCAAAATCCCATGGACGGGGGAGCCTGATAGCCTACAGTCCATGGGGTCGCAAAGAGTCCGACATGACTGAGTGACTTCACTCACTCACTTATTCGACTACTTAGTGACAGGATTGACACTAGTTAGATAAAATAGGAAGAAGTGAGTGGTTACCTGGGTAAGCTGGAGGTGGTAGGTATCAAAGCGAGAGGAATTTGAGGTAACTGCTAGGTTTCCTACTGGGGAAAGTGGAGGAGCATGGGAGGATAAGGCTGAGTTCAGTTTTGGTGTTGAGTTTAAGGTTCCCTAATGAAGTGCGTGGAGAAGGCAGTGGCACCCCACTCCAGTACTCTTGCCTGGAGAATCCCAGGGACGGAGGAGCCTGGTGGGCTGCAGTCCATGGGGTTGCTAAGAGTCGGGCACGACGAAGCGACTTCACTTTCGCTTTTCACCTTCATGCATTGGAGAAGGAAACGGCAGCCCACTCCAGCGTTCTTGCCTAGGAAATCCCATGGACAGAGGAGCCTGGTGGGCTCTAGTTCATGGGGGTAGCAAAGAGTCAGACAGGACTTAGCGACTAAGCAACAACAAAATGAAGTACAAGTTCATCAGGAAAATAGCTCTTCTCTTTTTCAGGGCTTACTGTACAGTAAGCACTACGTCAAACAACTTGCATGCATTCTCGTGAATATTTGTGGTTTGTCTTATTTGGAAAGATGAGTAAACTGAGGTGTAGAGAGATAAGTAGCTTGCCCAGTTTGCCCAAGGTGACAGTGAGTAGGTGGCAAAGCTTAAGATTTAGATGTTAGGCTCACTGACAAACCAGTGGTAACTGACCCATGAAAGTATGAGATCTTCTACCTGTTTATTGGAAATGACAGAGAGGATGAGGAACAGAACTCTGGATAATATGAATATTTAAGGAGTAAGCCGAGGAAAAAGAACCCTCTACGAAAGCCAAGAAGAAGTGGTCAGAGAACCAGGAGAAATCTCAAAAGGAGAGTGCTCAATACTGTCAGTTACTGCAAAGGCATTTAGCCACTGAAAGTCTGAGAGTGCATTTGCCACCGTGCAGGTCCCCGGTGTCTTTAGTGGCACATGCAAAGTCAGTGTCCAGTGATCTGAAGAATATACGGCTCCAGTGAAACTGCATTAGGTCCCGTGTGAATATGTTGGGCCTCCCAAACTGTAACAAAATGAACCTATTACCAGCTCACTACTTGGAAATGTGTTTTTAGTCCTACTTTCTTTGATTATTGCAAAATTCCCAAATAATCCAATAGGGCTATCGGATGGAGGTAGGATGGGTGAAAAGCGTTCACCCATAGATAGGAAAAAATGTTTCTAAAATGCCACTTATGATAAGAACCAGAAGTGGGAGGGCAAAGGAAAGTTTTTTCCAAGTCTGGCATAAAAAGTCATCTCAGAGACACTAAAGTATGGGAATGCTGCAGAATCTATCTTGCATTTTACTCTTCCTCTCCACCCCCTCCGCCTTTTTTTTTTGTTAATGAATACATATACTAGAATGTCAACCACGAGGAGGAAAGCATTTCCACCCCTACAGCATGTTATTTGCATGAGGGTGGTATTGTCTTGTTTACATGTCATGGAACCTGTGACCTGTCACACGTGATTATCATGTCAGCTTATGAATATGTCAGAGACTGCAACTCCTGGCTTCCACCTCAGAGGGGAAACTGCCTAGGGTCTGGAGGGGGAAGCATTCTGCTAGCCAGATGAGACAGAGTTCTGCCAGCCCCCAGTGCCAGGGAACCCCTGGGCAATAATCAATACCAAACCTAACTATGAATAGGACCACCCAAGGGCACATGGCTGGGAACCAAACCTCCTTCCTACCTTGGTCTGATCTCTTGGCAAGTTTCCTTACTAGTCCCAGATTTCCTCCCACTTACTTGGGGAGGAATCTAGAAACAGGAGTTATTTTTAAAAGGTTAGGGCAGGAGGAAGGGTTGGAAAGCCACTCTCAGATACTGGAGCAGTCATGAGGAAGAGGGTTCCGGTTAATTACACACTCCAGAGCTTCACATTTTAATAATCACTGATGGATGGATGGAAGTCAAGACGAAAGCCAAGGAAAGATCTACACGTGTTTAGAAATGCTCTCTTCGAACTCTTCCCCAAAGGAAGTCACATGGGGAAAACAAAGTAGTGAGCAGGCCACAGCCTTCTCTGAGGCCTTCTAAGTTCCCAGGCAAAGCCTGCCGCCTACTTGGGAGATAAGCATGTGCTCAGGGCCACAGCTTTTCCTCTTCTGACATCTTTCTGCCAGATGGTTGTTCTCGAATTCTAGAGGTGCTTGGCCCTCCTGGTTCCTGCAACCTGAGCCCAGAGAACTTTGATCCACCAGTTTTCCCCTCCCTCTACCCCTCTGATGAGCAGGACCTGGCGCCTAGAGGAAAGGAGAGGCCAGGTGCAGAGACCCTTGGTGCTCAAAAGGAGCTGCCTTCCCTGCCTCTGTGCTCGAGGTGCCATGTCCCCACTGACTCCAAGGCTGACTCTGAGGGTTCCGGGTCAGCCATCTCCCACCTGGCCAGCTGGCAGCAGGAATGGACACCTTTCACCATTTACAGGGTGAGTGAGCTCCTTGCTCACGAATTTCCCTGTAGAGTTATCCCGATCGCTTTTCATTACAATCCAGAATCTCAATACATTACAAATGTTTTGTGTAAACACAATAAGGGTGTGGATCCAACCCACTAGTAATTGTTAATAGAAAAAAAAAGCAAAAAACCCCACAAGGACCTAAACAAACAAACACAGATCAGTTCTGCAGGATCTGTGCCAGGAGGATTTGCTTTCTTGGGGACCTTCCTGGAGGGTCCTCCCAACTCACCCTGCTCCCCTGGATCCCTGCGGTAAGAACTCTGGGACTTGGTCTCTGCTGTTGAGGCCTATGGATACCCTGGAAGGAGTTGCCTTCTGGAGCAGTGAGGAGTCCTGGGACCCTTTCCCACAGAATTTCAAAAAAGCATGCCTGACTGCAAGAGGTGGGGGTGGGAGTGGGGTGCCGCCTGCCTTCAAACCTGGTCCCAACCTGGCATCTCCCTTCCCTTGGACATCCAGGGAGTCTGCCTCTTAGTTCCAACTTCTTCTGGGCTTCAAGGACACTCTGTCTACCTTCTGCCCCTCAACTAGCCCTCAAATGCCAACCCAATTCCTGGAGCGGGTCTCCCAGGCTTCGGGACTTAAGCACAGAGCAGACAGCCCCGCTGCGGCAGCCGGACAATCCCGGCACAGTCTGCTGGTATTTGGGCTCTCAGTCCAGAAGACATTTTGGGGAAATATTGCGCATAGAAATGTACATATACATATGCATAAATTACATATTTGGTCGACAAATGTTAAGCAAATGTGTCTGGTGTTTCGTTGAAATTGTTAGCATCTTGGTATTGGCAAAATGGTTGATATTATCCCAAGTGGATGATATTAGAGAGCACCCGGTTTCCCTGGAAAACACGGCGGAACAGTACTGGAGACGTTCAGTTACGTTTCCAAATGTTCATCTCTTCCCAGTCGCTCGCTACCTCTCGGTTACCAAGCAGGCAGACAGCACACTCTGGACAAGGCAACTTTCTCCGAAGCTCAATCTTCTCTCAAATGACGGAGATCAGTGGGTCTTTGGGGAAAGTGGCAAGTCCTGTGGAGTGTCAGAAGCCTCTGGTTCCTTATCCAGACCTTTGTCACAAAGCGCAGTTCGGTCAGTATCAAGGATGAGAAGAAATAGTAAAACAGAACCATTTAATGAGGGTGGGGGAGGAGGGAAAGGCTAGGGCCTGCTCCATTTCTGGGAAGATTCAGGCTGACTCGGCTGCGGGGACAAACCCAGCGGCTCCTTGCAGTGCGTGGAAAGGAGAAACAGCCCCTCGGCCCTTTCACCCAAGCGCGTGCAGCTGGACGCCGGGTGAAAAGCTCTCTATGAGATAAAGTCGCGTCCGTTCTAGCCGGTGGCACGGACACACGCGGCGCTCGGCTTCGGCGCGCGCAAGCAGTGGTTTTGGAAATCTTCGCGCAAGGCACCCGCCTCCAACGCTCCCACTCCTGCGGGCCCACCCGGGAGCTCGTCCGTCTCCCACCAGCCTCCCGCTAGCCCTGCCGCGCAGCTCGCCCGGCCCAGACGCGGACAGCTGTTTAGACCTGGAGCCGCGACCACTGGGGAGACGGAGCGACGGGCTCGGCGCAATGCGCGACGCTGGCGGGACTCTGGGGCTCCCGGTCAGGGGTGCGAGCTGGCGGGTGCGGAGGAGGGGGCGGAGGGGGTAGCAGGGCGAAGGGATGGAAAGAGGAGGGGGGATTGGGTGGACTAATGATGAAAAAGCCTTCTCCATCCCGGCTCCTTAATTAAATGCATGGAAAGAACCGAGGCGAGCACATCTGGTTTCAATCTGCAGCCCTTTGATGGCATCAAGTGTTCTTTTCCTAGATCAGGGCTGGAAGTTCTGGGCTAACTATGGCCGTTTGGAGCCCAGAAACCATTTACACACACCCGGACCCTTCTTTCTATCCAGCTCAGCCTCTGGGCTATAGCAGGAAAAGTTTAGTTATCAAGCGAGTGGGGGAATATGTGTGTGTGTGTGTGTGTGTGTGTTTAAAGAACATAAAACGCCACAAATAAGCACTTAATATTTTACTTACTCGTCATATAGTAACTCATTTCTAATGAGACTATTAAAGCTGTTACTAAATTCCAACAGGTCATGAAAAAATCGCTCAGCACCTCTCTGTCCTCTGTCAAGTTAGGGCTCAGCAGTCGGACGACAAAGCCTTATCCGTAGATTTGGACGCGGGTTGGTCCACCCCTCTCAGTCCTTCCTCCCCTCCCCCACCGCGCGCCAGCCGGACTGGACCCTGAGCCTCCGCCCGCAGCTGCTCTAGGAGTGCCCTGCTTCCTCCGCATCTGGGCAGCGCGACCCTCTCGGCTTAGCGTCGTAGCCTCGGGAAGCCACCTTGGCCGCACCAAAGAGGTTACGAAATTGGCCAGGGTTGGGGGAAGGGGAGCAATTATGACAAACTCCTAGAGTCCTTTCTTGCAGCTAAATAAATATGTAAATTTCCTACTGCCTGGCCCTAGAATTCCTAGCCACGCGGAGAGACTCGAATCGATTCAGAGCCTTCTAGATCTTCCCCAACCTGCCTTTAGTCCACGCAAGAAGCGTGGAAGAGCCTTCCATTATGATCGCTCTGGTCATTTTATCACATTATTTAATAGACTGTCTGCAGAACCGAATGTAGCCCTAATCTCCGTGCTCTCTGCCTTGCTCTTAGGCGCTCCTTCCACTCCCACCACCCTCAAATTGTTAGAACAGCAGGAAATGTTATTTAAAAAAAAAAAAAAAAAAAAGCAGAGAGAGAAGAAAATTTGATTGAGACAGTTGTGGATTTTTTCCAACAAATTTCCCCGCAGCTGTTATCAAAACATGCAAATGAGATTTTCCAACAGGATCTTAAATCTGGAGGAGTTAATGCCGAAGCAAAATAATCAGCCCGTTTGAAGTGAATGTGGGTTTCAGTTTGTCTTTTCTCCCCGTGATACTATTACATGGGAATGATAATTAGACCTTTACTTAAAAAATCCAAAGGGGCTCTCTTCCTTTCTTTTCCCTCCCTCTTCTCCCCCCACCTCCCTCTCTCCCTCTCTTGCTCCCTCCCTCTCTCTTTCTCTCTTGCTCAGAAGTTGGCAAAGGGGGTTTTCTTAATCAGACTGTTTTCTGGTCCGAGGGAAAGGAGGAAGAAGGAGATTGTGATGGAGAAAGGGGGTCTGTAAACCGTCAGGCACCGCACAAAGGCTTTGCCACGTAATTACAGGCTCCTATTAAGTCGAGATCTGCCCTCCCAGGGGTCTCCAATTTTCTTGTATTCCCTACAAAGCCTCCTCTGCATGCCAGTTTGTGCCTTTTGAAGTGCCAGAGAGCTTCTTGATCCAACTGAGAAGGAAAAGGGAGCTCAGCGAGAAGAGGGGGAGAGAGCGAAGGGAACGGGGGAAACCCACTACCACCCTCCTTCGGACTCTTGGAGCCCCCCGCTTTTTTCCCCCCTCCTTACGAAAAGTAAAGTGAGACTCCTGCTCTCCAATACATCTGCAAGACATCACCCTCTCCTCCTGAAACTTTAGTCACTCCTGAGAATCCACAGGAGTGCGGAGAGGGGGAACACGTTTTCTTGAAGATGTTTTAAAGCTGGAACAAGCCTTCTTCTGTTGGTGCTTGAACTCTTGCCTGGGAATAACTTTTTTAACCTTAAAAAAAAAAAAAAAACCCACTTTGATTCTTCTCTCCCACCCCTTCTCTCTCTTCTTCTGTTTGCCTAACTCCCCCGCCCTGCTGGCCTCTCCTTTCCTCTCTCCCCCTTATTATTATTTTTAGTGCGTGCGTGTGGACGCTTTTGGAGAGCTGGAAGGGATTTTTTTTTTTCTCTCCTGACTTGAACATAGAGTGACTTTTCATTTTATTTTTTGGTGTGGATTATCTCTTTGGATCGCGCCGGACTTGGCCTCAGGAAAGCAACCGAGGCTGTCGAAAGCTGCTGGTGCAGAATTCTCTGCTCTTACAGAAGGGGGTCCCCCGCCCTCTTTCCACTTTTTTTTTTTTGTTGTTGTTCTTCCCCTCCTTCTCTCTCTCTCTGTCTCTCCCTCTCTCTCTCCACTCCCCCCCTCTCTCTGCCCCACTCGGCTCCTCTCCCCCCTCGCGCCCACAGCGTTTGGTGTTGATTCGAGCGGGAAAGGGGGGTGGGTGGGATCGGAGGGGAAGACCATGACCTCCAGCTACGGGCACGTTCTGGAGCGGCAACCGGCGCTGGGCGGCCGCTTGGACAGCCCGAGCAACCTCGACACCCTGCAGGCGAAAAAGAACTTCTCCGTCAGTCACCTGCTAGACCTGGAGGAAGCGGGGGACATGGTGGCGGCGCAAGCGGACGAGAGCGTGGGCGAGGCGGGCCGGAGCCTACTGGAGTCGCCGGGACTCACCAGCGGCAGCGACACCCCGCAACAGGACAGTGAGTGAGGGGCGCACGCCCGCGGGGTGTGTGTGTGTGTGTGTGTGTGTGTGTGTCCCGGATCGGGGGCGGGGGCGTCCGGGCTGGGCGGCTGGAGCTCGCCGGGGGCCGGAGGGAGAAAGTCAGGAAAGAGGAGAGGCTGGTGGCAGTGGCCAGAGGAAGGGCCGATCACAGACGGAGGGAAGAGGAACGAGCCCGGGCGGACGCCTGAGGGAGGCTCCGAGGCCCCGGCTGGGGTCAGGGACGCTGCCCGCCGCGGACTCTCGCAGAAGCCGGCTGCGCTGCCTCTCCGTCCCGGACGAGCGCGGCTGGCGGACCGGCCGAAAGGGCTGGGCAGGAAAAGGGTCCCAGATCGGTGCAAACTCGGGGAGCCCGCCCTGTTGTTTGAGAAGGCATAAGGTTAAGGATGCTGAGTCGGGTCCGGAGGGCCTCTCCTGGGTGGCGTAAGCGGGTTGGAGGGCGGAAGGGACCGAAGAGGCGGAGGGCAGCGCGTAAAGCGAGGGAGACCCGCGCTGCTTCCGCGGCGCAGCGCGCGCGGGCTCCGAGGGCCGGAGGTGCCAGAGGGGCGGCCCTGGAGCGCCCGGCTCGAACGCCGTACCCGCTCTCTGTCTAGGAGTGTAGCCGACACCTGCCTAAGGGTTTAAGACTCTCGGTAGAATGAAAGGCCTGAATGACACGGGGAAAGTCAGACGAAGCAAAGGGAGGGTCCTTTAGGGGTGAAACCCGAGCCGCTGCCCCGCGTGGTCCCACACAGGAGAGATGCGCGACGGAGGCTCGGGCTCCAATGCCAAGCCCGGTGTTACACTGGAAGAACTCTCCTAATAGCGCTAAGATTTCCAGAAAAGTCAATGTAGAGTCTCCTTTTGGCACTCTCCTTGATTGCCATCGCGTCTCCAAGGAACTCTCGCCTTGTTACTAGCTGTGCCGTTTAAAACGTGACTTCAGGTATATCCATACGTCCTGGAGGAGTCTATAACAGACCTGTCACCTGGCTTATCCCAGGTGAAATGGGGTTGGGTATTTCCTCCTCAAGGTTGCAAGAGTCAGAACTTGGCTGGAAGTTTTTAAATGAGGCTGATCCCTTTCCATGCTATTATTTGCTGACTGCTGTTTCATCTTGGAACTCAGAGGCTGTGGAACCAGGGAACCCACTGGCAATCTATGATTTTCAAATAACAGTGCCAAGGTCAGACTCTTGGAAAACACATAGCAAAGCAAACAGGATTTAGAAACAGCTGGAAGCAAGTCCTATGCAAAGTGGTGGGAGAGCAGCGCTGAAACAGGCCGCAGGGAGAGCCCATCCCTACCGCAGGCCGCCTGCCCGTCGCCCTGCATCCCTGGTCCAGGCCTGGGCTTCCCTCAAAGTATTTTAGCCAGAAGCAAACTAGGGCCCATCCACCCTACTATGGGCATGGGCAGAGGGTGATGGGGGATCTGACCTGGCCAGGCACTAGGGAAAAACTGAGGAATGAAGACCCGGTGTCCCCAAGTCCTGGCTAGATGCAGAGGTGTCCTTGTTGAGGTTACTGGCACCTTCTGGGGAGCTGCTCGCTGGTGGCACAGGCAGGAAGCAAGTTAATAGATGGTGTAGGCACTTGTAGCTCAAGAAAATGCATTGTGAAATAATATTTAAACACTTTACTAGGGAATATTTTACCAACTGAGCTATCAGGGAAGCAAAGAGTAGGGAGAATAGTATTCTGAATTTTCACGTGCCTATCACTCAGCTTCACGGCTAATTATTAATCACAGCATTTACCATTATTCAAAGAAGGCTGGAGCCACAACAGAAATCAAGGTCGTGAAGAAACTGCAGCACAGAAGGTCAGGGTGCATTGAAGGAGACCAGCCAGGGTTGCTTTGCCCCAAGAGCAAGCAGAGGGCTGTGTAAAGCAGGCCCAGGGTAGGCGGCCAGAGCAAGCCCAGGGTCCACACAGGCCAGAGCTGGAGGGATGATGATAGTTCCTGTCTTTTGACTTTATGTGGATGCAAAGAGAGGGGAGTTTGGGTTCACGGTGGCCTCCTAGTGGGTACCCAGCAAGGCTAGGTTGAAGAGACCAGCTAGGAAGCACCCCTAATCTGAGGTGAGGCTGCAGGCTGGCGTGGGGAGGTGAGTCAGGGGTGGCTTCTTCTAGACGCAGGCCTGAGGCTGCGCTGAGCACGTGGCAACTATGGGGCGCTAGTTTGCTAGGGGACAGGCAAAGGGCAGCAGGAGGAGTTGGGGACGGTCTGTCCTGAGGAAAAGGGATGAGACCTGTGGGAACCTGCCCACTTGATACTTGAGTACATTACAGAGTTTCTAGGAGTAAGGAATGACCCCAAAAAAGGAGACTGAGCTTCTGGGGGAAAGCATGCTTGAAGAAGAATGATAGACAAACAGTTCCAGCTGGAGGTCACAGAATGCAGCGCGAGGTGATGGGGATGAACCTTTGCACACCTGGGGCTGAAGAAGTAGGCCAAATCACACACACACCCGAACACCGCGACAGGCCTTGCTTTCTGGGGATGATCAGGGCCCGTCCTTCTAACAAATGGGGGAGTTGCTTTTAGAAGCCATGTTTCCTCAACCTCCTTCCCCATCTCTGGGGTGAGAATGAGACGGTCTGGTAAGCTGAGTGATAGCAAGTGTTCAAGAGGACCCTTGTCCTTAGTCTTGGGCCCCAACCAGGAGATGCCAAGGAAGCTGTCACAGCTACCCAGAAGTCAGGACTGGTGGAGCGCTACTGGACTTTCAGTTTGCCATGGACAGTGAGGCTCAGACTGTGAATCAGAGAAGAGAAGAGTCTCCAGGCAGAGGGCAAGAGCTAGGCTTGCCAGCTGCAAGGGACAGAGGATGGCACCAAGAGTCAGGCGCTTTTTGCAGCGTGCTGGGTGTCTACTCCGGAGAAGGCAATGGTACCCCACTCCAGTACTCTTGCCTGGAAAATCCCGTGGATGGAGGAGCCAGGTAGGCTGCATTCCATGGGGTCGCTAAGAGTCAGACACGACTGAGTGACTTCACTTTCACGTTTCACTTTTATGCATTGGAGAAGGAAATGGCAACCCACTCCAGTGTTCTTGCCTAGAGAATCCCAAGGACGGGGAACCTGGTGGGCTGCCGTCTATGGGGTCACACAGAGTCGGACACTACTGAAGTGAATTAGCAGCAGGGTGTCTCCTCAAGTGAGAAACCATAATCTCCTTTGGAGAGATGAGGAACATTTCAATGACCCCTTTTCTTCTCAGAGCTATGTAGAAACACGTCCTCCCTAAAGTTTCTGTTCAACTCATATAAGTAAAACAGACTGTATTTACACTTGCAATGTTAGATTATTAATTTTGCAGATTTTCCGATTACAAACTGGACCCATCTTAGCAAAGAGGAGCCAAGCACTGTCCAAAGTGAGAGCTTCCCACTGATCTCCTGCAGGCCACACCACAAGTCTGTTTCCCCCCTTTTTATTCACTCCATTTTCCTCTCTGTTGAAGGATTTCTTTCTCCTTTACTGATACTCCCTACCTAGTAAATTTCTCAAAATTCTGGGTTCAAACACTTTCAGTTCTTTAACACCGTTAGAAATCCAGTGGCTAATGGGGGAGTGTGGCGTGTGAAGGGTGGGTTGGCCGTAGTCAGGGAGAGGAAAGAGGAACAGGGCATAAAAATAGACAGACCTACCCCTAGGAGGACGGTGCATCCCGCTGTCATTTCTTAATCTGAACTTCTGCAAACTCTTAAAAAAGCGCCTGCCTTCCACGTTCCCAACCTCTAAATTAGTGAAACCAGATTGTCCTAATAAGACCTTTTGTTGGAAACACATGTAGTCATAAAAAGGTAGACGGAAAGTCAATTAGACACGCGCGCGCACACGCACGCATTCACAAGGCGGTGCTAAGTGTGCACAGGGAGCAGCTGGGCCCCGGGCCGCTGTGCTGTGCGAGGCAAATACAGAACAGCGGCGCGGGGAAATCAATTTGTCACAAAGGGAGAGGTGTAAACGCGGAGCGAAGGAATCACCAGCCCAACCCGCCTGCCGCACTCCCGGGGGCCCATTTCTGCCTGCTCTTCAGGGCCAGGGAAACGCCCTGGAGAGCACCGGGCGCTTCCCTGTTGGAAATCACGGCGGAACATCGGTCCCCTCCGGAGTCTGTATTTGCAACACCTATGGCATCAGAAATCTTCTGCGGCAACACCCCGGGAACCTGGAGCCGGTGCCACCACTCTGAATTCGGGCCTCAGTGATCTCGATTCAAGGGGGAGTCAAGGAAATACACCGTTTTAAGCGTAGCCTGGAAATATTTTTTTCTCTTTAGAGGAGGCAGTGAAATCCAGGATCAAGAGAGGTCACTGAGTCCCCAGCGTCGAATGTCAAGTCCAGAAAAGATGTGGTGAATCTTGTTTATCTCACATGCAGGAGCGAGGGGCTGAATGGCCTCAATATTTCGAAGAAACTGACAGTCTCGTGACTTCCTCCCGCTTTGGAGCGAAGGGCGCTTTGAGTTTGAAGCGTCGGGGAGGTGAGCCTCTAAATTCCGAGGCCCCCGCTGCCAATACTCCCCGGGGCTCCAGATCCCCCAATTTTAGAAGTCAGCGAGTCACTGGCTCTATCGTACATTTCACCGAGGAGGCCCTGGAGCGCCTGTCTCTCACCTTGGGCGTCAAGCAACCCTGCTTTTTTGCTTGGCGACCTTAACTTTCCCCCGCTACCCGGCAAGCTCAGTTCAGAACCAGGGGCGTCGGGTGGGCAGCAACAGGTCACAGGGGTCCCTGCAGTTCCTCCGTCTTCCCAGGGGCGTCATTTTAGATTTTACGACACGGGTAAATAAATCATCTCCAAATCAACAAGTCACCCCCCTCCCGCCCCTTGCGAAAAAAACCTCAGCAATTTCAGAGCCAAAATTAAGTTCCTACTTCACCGGCTCAGATCCCCTCAGGTACGAATTTTAAACGTTGCTCTGGCCAGTAGCCACCTCCGGGAACATTACATTTTTTCACTTTTAAATAACATCTATAGATTTTCAACGATGAGGATCTCTAGACCAATTTGATTTCTCCTTTAAAAAATGTGTTTCTTTTACAGTTCCTCTCCCCTATCTTGTTTACCTGCCCCTCTCTTTAGCAGGGCAAACCGTCTAAGCAGACCTATAGCTCCCGGAGAACCCCAGTCCTTTGCCCGAGCAAGCGCCAGGGCCTCGGGTACAAGGAAGTTGCAAATGTGTGGGCGCCTGTGCGCGCGAACTTCGCGTGCCTCCCGTTCCTGGCGGTGCGCACTTTCAATGACTCTCAGAATATGTATTTATTTTTTACCCTTTAGTAGAGATGGGTCAGTAAAAGCAATAAGAAGTACAATTTTTAGGAATGGGGGAGTGGATTTGTAGAAAAGGAGATAAGGCTTGCATTGTGCTCATATTTTTCTTTGCAGAGGGTGGAAGAGCTTTGAGGGGAGGGGGTGACAATCCTTCCGGGGAACAAAAACGGAGGTTCAGCATCCTCCATACACGTGATTTGTAAGTTCAACCAACAGGATCCTCAGAGCATTCCTCCAAGCTAGGGATCCGACATTTACAGGAAAAATTTCTGTAAAGGTCCAATTCCCAGTTGCCACTTGGTGTCCAAACATTTACAAAACTACCTGTGATTGCGCGCGATTGTAATCTGATTGGACGGGTTTTTTTCCCCCTTTCTTCCTTTCTAATTGGGGTTTTAATTAAAGGTGGGGCGAGGGCCAGTCCCATAGGTTTGGTACCCCCTAACTTTTAAAAAATTCAAAGAAGATGCACACGTCAACAGCATTATTATTTATACACAAGATTTTGGATTCTTGTAAAATCAAATAGTTTGATGAGCAGGTTAAAAACAATTAAAAACCAACCATCTCAAACAGTAAATAATAGTATCAACAAACCACCACGACTTCCTTTTCTCTGAATGCTGTTTGTTATAAAATCAATAAATGCGGAGATACAAGGTCGAGCGAGATGTCTGAGGGACAGTCATCGGTGTTTAGCGGTCAGAGGGTTTGATTTTCACGTATGAAAAATTTTGAGCAAGGAGCCACCGTGGTCTGAATATTAGTAGATTCTTGGCGTCGTCATTTGTCTAATTTAGTGAGGCAGCCTGAAGGAAGCAGTCGTACAGAGAATTATGGGCTATCAATTTTAGGTTTAAGACCAAAAGAAAGAAAAAAAAAAAAAACCACTACATTTCACTTGTCCTGGAACCACTTTTCTTGATGAAAAAATATTTGGGAAGCCGATTATAGGGGCAATAGCCACTTTAGGGGAGGGGAAGGGGAACAAAGGCACACGTGGTGGTGGGTTAGGGAATTTTTATGAAAGAAAATAAAGAAAACATGTCAGAACAAATCAATCACAAACACAAGTGACTTCTCAGAGGAGTCTGAGGACAAGCAGAGTCAAGGATTCCGCTGTTCCCCCTGAAGCTCTCAAATGCAGGAATTTATGTAGGTCTGAGTTAGGACCAGAATGCTGTCTTTGGGTCCTTAGGGCACCGGATGGCCCAGTCGCTTTGCTACACCACCGTAATGAGGGAGCTCTAACTCTTAAGAACTTTGGGCCTCCTTTTTGCCATTGTTGGTTTCCCCCAGACTCAGCTCCAAAGGAGAAATACGTTTGAAAAAATGTGACTCCCCAGGACCCGAGTTATGAGAAAAGACACGGACAGCTTCTCTGGTTCCTATTTTGTCTACTTTCATGGGGTTATTTGCAAGCGATTAGAAATGTTCTTAACAAGCGATGAGAGACTGTAGTGAAACTTTCATGCAGAAATGGCGATCGCACTGGCCCCAACTGCAGACTCTGACTCTTTTTGCCGGGTGGGTTGCAGGAGAGGTGACGGAAGTAGAGTGAAGGAAAACTAATTCAGTAAATCAGCGAAGATAAATAGAGCCATAGTATTTTAGATTTTAAAGTTCTCCATCTCTGCTGGCCTGGACAAACATGCAATCCCCCGCCCCACCCCACCCCACCTCAGCCTTGGTCCTTTCAATTTCAAGGGCGCTGGGGCGCAGCTCTCAGCTAGATCGGACTCTCGAGCTTTCCTAGAAGCTCCTTTCCTTGCTTTCTCTCGCCGAAAGGGGGCGCATTCCTCCCAGGTCAGGGCTGGAACTTAACCCCCGCCTTCAAAAACTCTTGGGTGCCAGCAGGAGAGAGAGATATACTGGAAGACCCCTCTACACAAGTAGCGAGAGATGGGAGATATCACTAGACTGCTGAACTGTATGCTCCACATGCGTTTTAACGGAAACAACTTCTTTGCAATGAAAATGGCAAGGATTCCAGGGTTAGCAGGAAGAGGCAGGAGGAGAGTGGGACTAGATGACCCTGGATAAGTGGGTGATTGGGCTGATGCCTGGGTTTCCATGGGGAAGGAGAAGGTTTGTCCCTATAGAGGTGGGTGAGACTTTTCTGTAGATGAACTCCAAGTATTTAAAGAAAGAGGAGTAGATTTGAGAGACAGGGGTCTAGCCGTATCAATGAGACACTGCAAAATGGCCACAGAAACCCTCATAGTACCTGGCGTCCTTAGATAGGGCAGAGCTTTGGCCACCTTAGAGTTCCTTTTCCCCTCAAGGGAGAACAGTAGCTGCCCCCACTGTCTTGTGTGTGCGTGCAACTTGGGCATTTCCAACCCCTGAATCTGACTCCTGGCCTCCACTGATCTTTCCTTTTGGGGCAAGGGTTTCAAGAGACTTATGGGAAGGATGAGGATATACCTTTAGCAAGTCTTGGGATTTTTCTACTTCTCTCTTGGTTTATTTCTCACTCTGACTTTGGAGGGTCAATAGGCCAAGTCATTGCTGGGAAAAACAAAGCGGCAGAATGAATATTTTGTCATCTTAGCATCCATGGTGGTTAATACATACTTTCCAAGATATATTCACTAGAAACAGAAGCATGAGGCCAGAACTGGAAGGGAAATTGCTTTCCCACAAACGTTTGTCTGAGCGTAAGAACATTTACCTCATTCACTTAATTTCTCACCATCAGCCATGTCATTATGTTTTAAAGGACCTCACAGGGCTGGAAGGTGGTGTAGTTACAAATAAGCATAAAAACAGATGGGTGCTCTTCCAGTGCTCAGAATACATATGGGGAGGCCAAATCTTTTCAAAGACAATTGAGATATACAACTTAAAGGCCAAGGGGCCCAACTCAATAAAAATTTGAGCCAGAATATGCTAAGTCCAATCAGCTTGACTATGGGCAAAGTGAAGGGCCTAGCCAACGCTTTGGATATATACAGAGAACCACGTTTTCTCAAGATTCCATTGTATTTATCCACACAAAGTCATGCTAGTCTGCAAAGGGTTTTGTAGAACTGGCTTGGGCCTGGTGAGTGGTAGGGAGACGGTGTCCTGCCCTTCTGAGCTTATCCATCATCCTTTCCTTTGAATTCATTCCCTGTACCCCAACTGGCTATCCACAACCTGTGTGCTGCAGAAAAAACTGGTGCCTAGAGGCCACATGCTAAGTCACTTCAGTTGTGTCCGACTCTTTGTGACTCCATGGACTGTAGCCCACCAGGCCTCTCTGTCGATGGAATTCTCCAGGCAAGAATACTGGAGAGTTTTGCCATGCCCTTCTCCAGGGGATCTTTCCAACCCAGGGGTCCAGAAGCCTCTTAAATCTAGAATCCTTAGAAAAGGTGAGGACTTTTGATCAATAATGTACCAGGTGTTTTCTCCTATTTGTCCTCTCTAACAATTCATTTTGTAATGGCCTAGTTAGAGACTTCATGGGGATTGAGGTTTGGGGAACTGGTTACTAGTCTGTTTCTTTTACAAGTAGCTCATAAATATGTGAAGTTGAGCATTCCAATGGAAATAGGCAATGAATCTAAATCTTTATAACTGGGCACTGACACACATCACCATTAATCCAGACTGGGAGATGACACTAAATAATTATGTACATTTGACTTTTCTTTCAATTTTCTACCTGTGCTGCTCCCTACATACTGGATTATAGCCGTCATGTACCGCTGGGACAGGTGGCAAACTCTCACCTGTGCTCAGTAAATGTTTATGAAGTGACAGAATGAGCTCCCCAAGTTTAGTGGATCCCCTTGCCAACCTAATGTAAGAACTAGGTCCCCTCCTCTCCTCTTCCCACTCTAAACCCTTTAAAGGCTTTGGAGATCTCCTCTGTGTTGTGTGCTCAGTTGCTCAGTTGTGTCTGACTCTCTGCAACCCCATGGACTGTAGCCTGCCGGGCTCCTCTGTTCATGGCATTTTCCAGACAAGAATATTGGAGTGGCTTGCCATTTCCTTTTCCAGAGATCTCCTCTGGGCTCACCATTTTAGTAACCATCTATATACACATGATTCCCAGTATATACCTTTAAGGCCCCCCTTGAAGCTGCAAATCTGTGTATGCAGCTACCTAGACATTTCCATTTGAACAGCACAAAAGGCTTCAACCTCAAAAGCAACCAAAGCATGGCATCAATGAGCTCCTTTTCCCAATCTTATCCTCTCATAGCTTTTTCTGTTTTCCTGTATCAAAACATGTGGTTGCAATACTCAGAAACTTTAGACTCATCCTTGACTCCTTCCTTCAAGCCTCTGTTCAATCCTACTCTAAATGCCGACAAATTTCTCTTCTCAAGTCATTTGAATTCATCTCCTTTTAAAATATCTCCCTTGCTCTCTAAGCCAGCTTCCTAACTTATTGGGTCTCCCTGCATCCATTCTTGTCCTCCTCTACGTAGATGATGACAGAGAGTGGATATAATAGATCTTCAAAGAATATTAGCTGAATGAATGAGTGAATGTTAGTGCATTTTTTATGAACATGTATATATTTGAAAAAATCATGGCTCTCCCCATCTTTATTTATTTATTTATTTATTAAATTCTAGTTTTATTTATTTTTTTTTAGTTTATTTTACTTTATAGTACTGTATTGGATTTGGCATACATTGACATGAATCCGCCACGGACAATTGCTTTTCATTCTTTTATAACTCAAGACCAAATTTTTGTCCTGTTCTTTTTTAAAAATCACTCTTTACAGTCTTTATTTTTATCTCTGCCCTAGCAATCTGCTCATTCACACATACACATGCAGATTTGAACCTTTCCTTTCCTTTTCCCTGGTATGCTAGTTAGGCTAGTCCGTGTGCTCTAGTCTTTTTTCTGATTCTTTGACTTCGGGTCTGAAATGTCCCTGCTCTGTGGCTCTTTTGTCCAAACCCACCCATGCTACCTTTCAAGGTTCTGCTCCCATGATCTACTTGCAACACCTTTGACTGCCTCTTTCAGACCAAGCAAATCCCTTTTTTCAGTGCTTACTGTAGAAACAATCAGTTCCTGTGCAAATAAACCTTAATTCTTTTCTAAGTATTTTGTGATTGTTAATTTACGTTGTAGGCTAGTCCGTGTGCTCTAGTCTTTTTTCTGATTCTTTGACTTCGGGTCTGAAATGTCCCTGCTCTGTGGCTCTTTTGTCCAAACCCACCCATGCTACCTTTCAAGGTTCTGCTCCCATGATCTACTTGCAACACCTTTGACTGCCTCTTTCAGACCAAGCAAATCCCTTTTTTCAGTGCTTACTGTAGAAACAATCAGTTCCTGTGCAAATAAACCTTAATTCTTTTCTAAGTATTTTGTGATTGTTAATTTACGTTGAGAAGTTTCTTAAGATTACAGACTTTTTTTTT